>APFE031228903.1:269146-289323 GCA_000404065.3 Pinus taeda | reverse complement strand
TGCACTTGGACTTGCAAACCCTTTGAATGCCTTTTCTTTTTATTGGCTTTTTCTCAAATTCCCTATCTAATGCAACCCTTATTCCTTCCAAGGTCCCAGATTAGGCAGTTGGGAACCTTTGTTGCTCTACCTATCTACTGATCTGCCAAGATTAAACAGTTTGGACAGATATCATTCTCTATTCTACAACAAGGAAATTGAAAACATGGCATGATCCAGATTACACTGTTGGACCACCCATCAAAATTGAGTTTTTATCAAAACTGATACAGACATTGCCTTCTCAGGGAAATATGAGATCTTTGCATTTGTCAAAGCAGAGCATATTTGGACCTTTGATATCCAATCATGAAATATGAAACCTATTGGTATAGGTATCCAACAGGTTCTGAAATATCGTGGATCTGGTTATATTATGGTTTATGCATATGTTATGATTTCTATGTTTATGTTATGTTCTGAGTTTATGCAAACCTGTAAGATTTATGAATGTGCGCTCTGGGTATAACTGTTAAATGTTTGCTTAAAGACCTTAAGAGTTAGATCTAATCTATAATAAACTCATTAAAACTAAGAATCAAGAAGCTCCTTGTTGCGGATCTACGTGGAGGCCTGATAGCAGTGTAGATTGGCGCAAAGGCCCAAATCGGTTCGCGACCCCTCCAGACGTCATCAAGACATCCCTAGGGTGCGGAAACTTGGTTCTAGCACCCTCCCCTACTACCTCGGGTGAGACTTCGGCCCGCGCTCCACGGACTGTTGCCGAAAGGGCTGGTAGCTACGGGATTTGTTTGGCTAAAACACTTCTGAACCTGGGTCGAGCCCCATCAAGCCAACATGGTGTTAATAGTAATACTCTTTTTTTGAGAAATAATATTTTGAAATTTTGAATTTTTTTAAACTATAATTAATTTACTTATTTATTAAATTTTGTTTTTATCCATTTTTTCTTTTTCTTTTTTTTTTTTATATATATATATATATTATATATATATATATATATATATATATATTTATTTATTTAATGTTATTTAAATTTCTACTTTTTTTTCATGCTTTTTCATTTTTTTAGATGGTCATGAAAAAGATAAAAACATAAAAAGGGTCGTTTAAACAATAATAAAAATATTATATAGTTTTTCATCAAATTATATGTTATTAGTTTATTTAGCATGCCATACATTTTAAATACAACACAATATATTCCTTTTTAACATTATATTTAATTCATTTTATAATCTATTATTGTAATTAAATAATACCAATTTTAGATATTTAGCCATGATTGTACATTTTTCTACCCTCCTTGATACCATTGGACTTCGACAAATATTTGCTACAAGCTGAAACTGGGCCTCCAAAATATGTACTAAGAAATAATAAGCAACAACCTATGAATTCTGAATGAATTCACCAAAGGGAGAGAAGGGTGCTCGCCCACTCTCACTGCATCACTCGAGGGTTTCCATCCTGGGGCTACAACTGATGCTGGGAACCCCTGGTTCTCCAGAACTCTTCACAAGAAACAAATACTCAACTCCAAGATGTCTCCAAATGATCTTCTCCTCTTTTATAGATCTTATGGATAAATCTCCAAGCATCTAGAAGCATCTTATTTTATTATTATTCTAGAAGCTCCCCCATTGAATTTATCTTAAGTGACTTTTAGTGTTATTTTATTTCACTTAAGTCACTTTTGGCCTTTTTCCACCCACTAATTATTTTTCTTTAATTAAATGACTAATTAAAACCATTTTTAATCAAGGAAAATGGTAAATCTCCCACCATACTTTCCCCAGCCACTAGAATTCCCTTCTTAGCATCCCATCCTATAGATATTCTCATTCTGGTTCCAACGAGCTATTACACTGAGGTATTTCATTAAATACTTCTCCCGGAATGCCACCTCAAGTGAAATTTGCTAAGTCAGGCTCAATAATAATCGTGTTTTCCAAAAGTTGTCAGAATGCAATGGAAGGAAAGGCAAGTTGTGCAGATGATAGAATATGCCAAGCGAATGTCATCAAATCCTGTAAAAAATCCACAAAACTCCCCTGAAACTCCTGATGACATAAAATTGCTCCCATGACCTCGCCATCTTGTGCCCTAGAAATCCACCTTGTTTGTACTATAGAGGAAAATAAAAATAAGGACATGAAAGATTCTCCCACCCCAAGACTGCTTGCCCTCAAGCAACCTATATATGTCCACTACAGAGATGTGTAAAATGATACCAAGATACCAAATAAACCATTGTACCATGACGTGCCTCCAAGCTAACCAATGATGAATGGGTCCCTTAATACTTGGATCCCAAATAAGTTGTTGACTAAATCTACACCTCTATTTATAGAGAAGGTGCTCAACTTCCTTCACAATAAAATATTATGTTTTAAGCTAAAATCCCCTAAGTTATCCCATACAAGGGAAAAAGGCCCCCTTCAACAATTAATTATCCTAAAATAATACAAAAATATTTTTCAATGCCCAGTGCACAAAGTCTAGGAGCACAAAGCCCTCAAAAGATTCCCTATCTCCAAAAATGAGATAAAATTAGGTTGTGATTCAACATCCAACCTCCAAAAGCCTTTCATTGCACAATAATCCTTCAATTGGTTTTCAAAACAATGATAAAACCCTTCAAAGTGGGCTGACAAGCCCATAAGGGTATGACCTTCCCAAACAATGTGGTCCAATGTGCTCAAGAATGCTCCAAAAGATACCATCAATGTTAATCCACATCCTCATCTCGAATAGAGTTCTCCCCAAGTCATGGAAGGTACCTTTCCAAGTAAATTCATTTCACGAAAACTTAGAACTGTGATAAAACTTCCCAACATAAGCCAACCATCTCATTATGCTCCATGGACCCCTTTCAAGCTAGGGAAATCGTCAAAAGAGGAAATTCAACCTTCCAAATTTACCAATAATTTTGTGACATTTCAAAGCATAGCCACAATACTTTCAAAGATCCCTCCCAAAGATAGGCAAGTGGGCCTCAAAACTGCATGATCAGACCCCAAGCCTCCGATGGATTTGATCTGTCTTCAAAAATATACTTCCAAGTAAATGTTGCCCCAAATTTATGATCAAGACCCTTCAACCCCTGCATACTGTGACAACTCCAAACAGGTCAAAATATCAGAACTTCAAACCAATAAATGATCAACAGAAAGGGTTGGCCAACAGTAAATGGTCTAGCATTTATATTAAAATCTATCTCCAAGAGTCGACCCTACTACACGGGTTGGCCCACTTAATTTTTTCCAGCGTCAAACAAGTATTAAAACACACACCTTGCCGAACAAAAAGCAATACCCTTAATGCAAAACTGCTCTGAAAATTCAACCCAGTCTATTTGATTCCCATGACCACAGGCTTTAGATGCTACTGCAGAGGTTCCAGACCACCATTACAGGTCTAAGGCACTGTAGCTTCCTATGGTAATGCTCCTTTAACAGTTTCAAGTTAACAGTTATGTCGAAATCTTCTGTTGAGAGCATGTTTCCTTTTATCAAATGCCAAGGTGATGACAACAGTATTAAAATGTGCATCCAAAATATACCCACGTTGCAAAACCCGTCTATAAGTGTATATTATGTGATGCCACTAGGTTGATCACCTATTTCAGCCATAACATCTAACAACATCAAAGCTTCTTGAAGCTTCTCTTCTTTGCAAAGACCAGCAATAAGAACATTGTTTTTTATAATATTCAGATTTTTCCCCTTATCCAGCATCTCATGAAGAACTTTCGCGGCCCCCTTCCACTGCCCTTCCTTGATGAGGCCAACGATAAATTCAGTGTATGTGGCAACATTAGGCACTATGTTCTTGTTGTGCATTCCATAGAATAGCTTCGTAGCCTCCTCCAACTTGCCTCCCTTATAGAAACCATTGATGAGTGCATTGTATGTGACAACATCAAGGCATAGGTTTCTGTCAGACATTTCATAGAAGAGCTTCATAGCCTCCTCCAACTTGCCTCCCTTACAGAAACCATTGATAAGTGTACTGTATGTGACAACATTTAGGCATATGTTTCTGTCGGGCATTTCAAAAAAAAACTTTGTCGCCTCCTCCAACTTGCCTTCCTTACGGGAACCATCAATTAACGCAATAAATGTAATAATGTTGGGCTTATGCCCTTCTTTTAACATCACATACAGTAGTAGATTGGCCTCTTGTATCTTACCTTCTTTGCAGAGTCCATCCATGAGGGTAGTAAATGTAATATTGTCGGGCTCATGACCCGTTTGCATCATAACAGCTATCAATCCAAACGCTTCGTGGGTTTTCTCTCTCTTGCATAGCCCATCTATTAGGGCGCTATAGGTAAAAAGATTAGGAAGCTCTCGTTTGTTCACCATTTGATTGAACGGTTTAACAACATCCTCCATCCTACCCTTCCTGCAAAGCCCTTTGATGAGGGTATTGAATATTATGACATTTGGAATATATCCATGTGCTTCCATTCCTTCAAACAATTTGAAAGCATAATCCATTCTACCTGTTTCACAATGATAGCTGAAAACAATGCTCAGAGAAATGAGATTCGGGACTATGTTTGCTTCAACCATAAGTCTGTAAACACACAATGTTGATTGATGTTGGTTTCGCCAGGCTAAGCTGCTTAACAAAAGATTGCAGGTGTTGATGGTGGGATTAGATTTAGCTGAAAGAAGATGACTGAAGGTGTCCACTGCCTCCGTAATTCTGTTGGTCTGACAGAGTGCTTTAATGTGTGATTCGCCACTCACATTCAAGGTCAGAAGGAGCGTTGATAATTCTTATTCTTGTAGGTTTTAACCCCGTACAGAAATTACCTGCATACGAATTCTAAATCACAGGAAAAATAAAAATGCGAGAGCATAACACATAAAACACATATACACAGAGATTTCCCACTGGATCTCAAAACCGAGACTACCAGCTTGATTTTTCATTATATTCCTTTCAATGTTACAATACATATTTATACATGCCGAAGCATCCAATACCATGGACCGAAAACCATCGCGTCCAAAAAACCATGGACCGAAAAACATAGGTAGGTTCGCCCAACCTAATATAGGGTCCAATTTTTTTTTTTCTCGGAGCGCTGCCCGAAACTACGTAGGTTAGTCGTGGAAAGAATATAACACAACCCAACAAATTTCTCCTCCCCAAACCAACTCGCTACTGCAGTCAAATCTACAGCTGCTTGCTCGGATATTTTAGGGGCAAGCTTATTAAAAATTGAATAATGAATTGGTAACATAAAACCGTTGCAGATTTGGTACAGGTGGTGCTTATAACTAGTCTTCCAAAGTTTTCGATGATATATGTGAATGGGTGTGGGGTCTTGCGACGTCCACCTCCATCCCAACACAGGAAATTCAGAATTAAAACACAACACATCCATGATATATGCACTATAGTAAAATGGCGGAATAACCCTCTCTATGACACGATAGTCAGACCTGAAGTCAAGAATGGATTTGACTATCTTGTCGGATAATATGACCGCCCAGTCCATGATTTCTCCACTGCATGTTGCCTCAATTAAGGGGACCATTTCTATGGTGATACTGGCAGAGTCATGCAATCCCCATAGCCTACACATCATAATTCCAGCATAACAGTAAGGTGAACAAAGGGAGTCAACTGAGTACTTACCCGAGGTTTCATGCTTGTGTTTTGTTGGATTCTATCTCCATCCTCGAATAGGTTCAGATTCAGTCTTGTTCTATGCTCGAAACTTCTCCAAAAATGCAGCATTATACTTCTTCTCTTCTCGTGGCAGGTGATACATTAGCCTTAGGTCTTCGGCTCGAAACGAACCGAAAACCCTCCCATCCGTAGTTTCAAAGAGTCTATTTATAATTGGGAGCTCTTAGAGTGCCCACCTTACCACATATGTGTAAGGAAGAACCTGCTCCCGAGCCGCTATTCTGTGTAGGAAGGAGTCAACCAAGTCTTTTAGAAAGGCATCAGATTTGTTGGTATTGTCGCATAGAATCTCCACTTCGGTCACCATTGGCCCTTCGGCTTCAATCAAATTATAAGTCCCCTACCAAGTGGTCTTGGGGAGTCCTAAGCATGTTTTATCTGATATTAGTCCTTTGTTCTTCCCAGTTGGATCAGCGACAGTTAGCCCTGCGGCTGGAGGAGCAGTAGGGATTGTAGTCTTCTTGGATTTCTTTCCCATTCCACTTTCTTCTGTTTTTGTGAAAGAATTCTACACAGAGTGAAAGATAAGCACAACACATGCAACACTATCATGAATCGAACAGAATGAAATATATATATATATCTTGGCGCATTCACAGTAATTAATTGACTTAAGGTGGCCTCAGGATCAAATATGTGGATGGCTTCAAGCCTGTTTTTTTTTTTTTATTAAATGGTCGTTACGGCGTGTCAGTCTCATTAATTACAATTGCTTCGATTAATGGATATATGATTTATTTGAAGCATGTTGAGGGCGATTTGGCGGTTTGAACACAGATGAGCGGCTTTTCCAAAGGATATGGCCTTAATTACGAATAAATCAAATCAAACTGCCTTTATGACTGCTACTTTGAGAAATGTGCCATTTGCCTTTCGCGAAATTGGGCATCGGGGAAATGCTAAGTTATTGCATTGGTTTTGCTTGGAATCTCGATCGTCGATATCCGATATCGCATCGCGTCGGACCTCGTTGGTAGTGCCGCTTAGGATGAGGGCATGGTGAATCACCGATTGCCGATAGCGATATCGCATCGCATCGGATGAGGAGAAGCTTAGTTGTGCTTTAGATGTTATCGCCGATTGCCGATTGCCGATTTCGCATCACATGGTAGCAAAGATCATTACTCGTGTCACTTTATGCTTTGCCGATATCCGATAGCGATTTCGCATCGGCGAAAACCAATATGTCCCTTACATTGTGTTTTCTTTGTCATTGTGATATGCGATCTCGCGACCGCTTTATCGCAATGATAAAGATAAATCGTTTTATATCGGGGTTTTCAAATTGGTTTTATTAAAAAGCCTTTTTGTGAAATAGAACTTTAAATTGATACCAATTTGAAACAAAAATTTAAAAGGGACCCATTTCACATTTTATTTTTTGGAATTTTAATGATATGAAATGGGGGGTTGTAGGGCACAACAAGTCCTCAAGTAGACCAAGTTGGAGCTTGGATTGTATAGGTTGGAGCCCAATTTGTAATTGAATATTGGAGTCTTCACCTAGGGTTGGATCTCTTAAAGAGTTATAAGTTTTTATTGTACAAATTGGAACTTGAGTTCTTATTAGAGGACTGGAGTCCTTGTCATTTTATTAATAGAATATTTTTTTGTTGGTGTACATCTTATGTTCTGGTTTAATGATCTTAACTGACATAATTTAACAATTGAAAAGAAAAAAATTGATTCACCCTCCCCTCTCAATATTTACGTCATTTAGTTTTAGATCTAGTACCTTCAGGCACAACCTAATAGTCGGAAGGTATATCTTATGAACACAAATGGAAAAGTCTTGAAGGAAAGGCTCGAAGCCTTTTGAAAATATCTCCTCTTCAATCATGAAGCTAGAAATAAATTAGCTTGGGAATCAGTTACTACCGAAAGCTCAGAAGAGTCAATGAATCAGTGACTACCGAAAGCTCAGAAGAGTCAATGAATTTGATACAAAAGTTATGAAGGCGATCATGATCAATCTATCATATATAGAAAAATTCATGATAGGTCAATGCTCCTCAGCCAAGAGACTTTGGGAAAGGATGCAAAATATTTATACAAAGAATCTACTTTTATGTCAGTTATACTAGATCTAGAGCTTGTAGAACTAGAGCACAAAGGTAATCAAGAGTCACAGGAGGTAGATGAAGGCACCAATTGAATAAAAGATGACGATGAAGAGAATTCTGAAGTAGAAGTTGAAGTATACCTCAAGGAAAAACTTGTGATTGCTCTATAAGAGATTAGCAAACTAAAAATGGAAAATGAAGAACTCAGGAAGTAGGTATGTTGATCATGACCTTGAAAAAACAAAGGAAGAAGTTGTCCTTTTAAGGCATCAAGTACAAGAAAGAGCCGAGAATATCAACGAGCTTAAGGTAGAATTTAATCAGAATGAGAAAAGACATAATGAAGAAGTCATCTCCATGACAACTCAATTAGAATAAGTAGAGAGAAGGGAAGGCATTTGACAAGTCATATCAAACAAAGATCCGAGGACTTGAGTATTTGAAGCAAAAAATGTCAACATGAAGAATAAGTCAACTCCCTAAATGTTTAGCTAGAGGAAGTAGAGAGAGAAAAACAAGTAATGGAGATCAAATTGATAAAGAAAGAAGAAAACTATGAAAATCTTGAAGAAGATATTGTTTCCTTGAGTAATGAAGTTGACAAGCTATCTAAGAATCTTAAGAGTTCTCAATCTTTGGATGACATTCTTAGCCATCATAGATCACCACTATAGAAAATAGGACTTGGTTATATAGGTGAATCTCCTTGCAAACAAGAGACAAACTCCAAATCCCCAAGAGATAAGTCTAAAGAAAAGTTGGAAGTTGTCATTCTTCAAAGAACAAATCACAGTGAAGATGGGAAGAAGGTTGAAAATGTTACTAGTCCAAGAAGCTAGGATAAAGCTCTTAAGGGACCCTTGCACAATGTAAACAACATTAAGGATTAGGAGAATATTAGAACTCCTACAAGACAAAAAAAATATTCAGTAAATCATCAAGGGAAATAGGCATCCAAGTATTTTCCTTGGTCCAAATTCTTAGATCATCCTCCAAGATTGAGAACTCCAAGATGTGCAAACCAAACTTGTGGCATAATCCAATAGCTTTGAAGATTGTTGATGTTCTAATTTTATAGAATGACATATATGTTATTATTGATCTATTCCTAAAATTAAGCTTCTTGATCATTAACCATGATTCCTATATTGTCCTTTAGGACAATTACCTTATCCTAGACTGACATAATTTAACAATTGAAAAGAAATACTAATTCACCCCCCTCTCAGTGTTTCCAACAGTTCCACGTATTTCCTACAACCTTCTATATGTATATTAGATCACTTATTTCGGTGAAAACAAAACAATAGAGTTTTCACATCACCAAGTGTTTAGTCAATTCAATGTTCTTAAATTGCTTACATAAATTATTGATCGGAGTTGGTAAACTTGTGAAGTGCAACTGCACTATATACGCTAGAAGACTTTTTGAGTTTATTAAGATAATGATTGTGGATGGTTTTAAGGATTTTCTTTATTCCTATGTTCGTAATGAAAACTAAATATTTACAATACAATCAACTCTAGAAAAGGAAAGTAAAACAAGCTATCATGATCCTCTTTAACTGACTATTGTTAGTTACTATGCAAAACGATAAAAACAAAGCTACCTAAACTAATGTTCCAAAAAGATAATTACTTCTACTCTAAAAATAATTACTTCTATTCAAGGATAAAATTTACAAAGAAATCTATATTAAGATCTATGCATTGCAATTAACAATCTTACTTGAAATAATACAAACAAAAGCAGAAAGAATGTGATCTAAACAAATATAATTACTTATGAAAGGAAGGGGATTATGTACATAGTCATGTTTTAGAAAGCATACAAATGATCTGAAATCAACAGACATCAAATGAAAAACTGTAAATAAGTAATTACAAAGAAATGAAACTACGATAATGCAATTCTGGAAATCAAAAATGAAATGAATTGAACTGGATAATAAGCAAATGAACCTTGACTGTCTGCAGGGGCCCTCCACAAAACAACAGGTTTTATAACTTTATCTCAACAACTAACTGCACATGATATTCATGAGAATGCTTCCTCAATTAAAAAGGAACAAAGTCATGGAACTTCAATCTGTCAATTACAAATTACATATATGTCTTGACTGTTTTATGTTTATATATATATATATATATATATATTATATATATATTAATATATATATATATATATATATATATATATATATATATATATATATATATATATTATATATATATATTAATATATATATTATAGCATTCACACTCAACGGTTTTGAGACTTTCATGCCTTAAAAACTTAAAAACAATCATAATCTAAATGCTAGTATGATAATGGAGATTTTAACATTTCTCGATGATTTTCTATTTGGAAAGCAAATCAGAGAGTCATGATTGATTTGAGCTTTCGTTGCTATGTTCATCCATGTAGTGACCTACTTCCTTGACTATGCCACTGGGTGATTTCCTTAATGATTTGGCTCGGGCGAATAGGAGGAGATCCATGAGGAGATCAATCCCTATCTACCCATGTGCTTCTTTGCTTGGCTAACATACTGGAATCTGGCAAACCATGGAGATAGCTGCAGAATCATAAAATAACTGCAGATTCATGTTAATTCTGTAGCTATTACAATCTTTAACTCAATAATAAGGTAAATTAATAAATATGAAAAATAATACATCTGAGTACCTTACCATGTCAAAATCTATAATTTTACTGTTTGTTTGAGTTGATAGTAGTAATGAAAAGAGGAAAAATGGATGGAAATGGTGTCAAAAACAAAACATTCATGAGACCCTACACCAAGTTGTAATTAAGGATATAAAAAATACTAAGCATGTCCTTGTCATTGGAATAATTGATGACATTACATAGTTGTACAAGTTTGACAACTTTGGGTCATCACTTTTTTCCTCAGTTTTTATTGTTCATAGTGATAACTTGAGTAAACTTTAGCATGAACGATTTGGTCATCTAAACTATGGCTTATTGCAACAATGATGTAATCAAGATATGAAGACTCGTCTTCCTCTCATTTCTTATAGAGATGGTGTTTGTGTGGATTATGTTCTCGACCGACATCATCGTGATAATTTTGACAAATTCACCTCTTGGTATGCCTCAACCTCTTTGCAGCTTGTTCACAATGATTTGTGTGGTTCACTTTCTTCTCCTTCTTTGTTTGGGTTCAAGTACTTAACCTTCATTGATGACTTCTCCAAACGCACTTGCGTTTATTTCTTAAAACTTAAGAGTGAAGTTTTTGACTTGTTCTTGGCCTACAAAGCCCTACTAGAAAAATAATTTGGATATAAACTACAAAGGTTAAGAACATATAATGGAGGTGAATATATCAACAATAAATTCACAACATACTGCACTACATAGGGTATTCAAATGCAACATACTGCTCCATATATAACACATCAAAATGGTGTTGTTGAAAGAAATAATTGTACATTAAAGAAAATGGCTAATTTTGTGATTCAATTTAAAGGATTAAGACTTCATTATTGGGAAAACAATCAACTATGCAAATTACATAGTAAATTGCGCTTCCACAAAGGATTTAAGCAATGTAATACCATAAGAAGCATGGATTATCCATATCTTTGTTGGAAATACTGAGAGGGGGTGAATCAATATTTTTTTTTCAACTATTGTTTTACCAGTTAAAACATTTATATTCAAAACACAAGATGAACAACAAGAATAAATGCTTTTATTAATATAATTTTTCCAATAAAATAGGTACAATATATAAATGGTTGCAATCAGTTGCCAAGCACCAACTTGGACTTTTGTGAGGCTCCAACTTCCAAAGCACCAACTCTATTTTTGTCAAGGCACCAACCTTGGACTTAGGAGCACCAACTCCCAAGACATCAATCCTTCCAGTTCTGAGGCACCAACCTTAAAGACACCAATCCTTCTAGTTTCTGAGGAACCAATCCCAAGGACACCAATCCTTGCAACTTCTGAGTCACCAACCCCAAGGACACCAATCCTTCCTACTTATGAGGCACCAACCCCAAGGGTTCCAACCCAATCTTGTCAAGGCATGTTTGATAGTAATGTTCTGCTCTCAGAACTCTTCTTTACTGAGTTCTGTCTGTTTGCAACTTCACTGTAGTCTCCATGCTACAACATCAATGACAACTAGTCTTCTTATGAAGGATTCTTAACAACTCTTCATACTTTCCACACAAAGTCTGCAATAGCCTTCATGATCTCTGATAATATCTCCACACAACTTTAGTGAGTCTACTATTAGCTGCACTAAGCTTTGCACAAGAAACAACTTTCTGTTCAACCATTTGTTCTCACTGTCACAGTAAATGCTTCAGCATGACTGCTTCTCTGCTGGCTACTTCTCCCTTCAAACAATGTTAGATAAAACTTTATTTATTACATCACAGATTTATTCTTCAAACTGGATTGTATACCTGATTAATTCATCACAGGTCTAAGTCTCTCACAGGGTAACACAATCAACATAGATGCTTTTCCTTCGAATGCCTCCTATCATGTTGGTCCTTTGGCCCTTTTCTGTTTTGCTGGATCCTGCAGCTGCCTCTGTTTCTTCCAGCTTTTTAACCACAACACAACTTTCCTTGTTCTCTACTTTTGTATATTCTTGATGCCTCTGACCGTTGGTTTCCCCTTTCCGCTGGCTCTTCGGCTTCCTCCTCGGTCGTTGTAGTTTCCTCTGCGCTTGCTTGATCCTTCGGCTTCCCTCCTCGATCATTGCAGTTTCCTCTGTGCATTAACAAAGAGACTGTACCAATCAAGGAGGCCCCACATGCCACGTCACCATCGCAATCGCAATCGCCATCGTTAAGGCCCACTGAACTATCAGGAGTGTTTATTTATGTATTTGGCCTTCAAAACCTTGGGCAATACAATTATTGAAATACATAGGAATATATGGAAAAACCCTACCGAAACGCTTAAGGCTGAACTTCAAATTCCTTATGCTCGCATCTATAACTTCATCGGGTCCGCCCGTGTAATCACAATCGGCAGTCGCAGCTTCCGGAAGTCATATATAAGTTGAGCTCATGACATCGTCAATGATCGATGGCTGATTCTCCTGCGGATGCGATACATCATTAAGTCAAATTGTAATGTTGCATTGGGTCTGCAACATATATCACAATCGGCGCTTTCAGGGGTGACAACCCTTTGTATATTGCGATATGCGAGTATCGATAGGCGGATGCAATATAGCAATAGACCATTGCATAATGTTGCAGCCGGTCCGCAACATATCACCAATATATATAATTATATATATATTATATATATATAATATATATATATATAATATATATATATATATATATATATTATCGCAATTCGCATGTTTAACGTGGCAAGGCGTTAAAGCCCAAATATAACGATACACATGAATATACACTGAAAACCCGCTTTGAAGCACTTATGCGGACTTCCACTGTTTATGCACTCGACATATATGTCTCGTCGGGTTCCGCACATGTATATCACTGTCGGGTTTGGTTAGTGGCTCATAATAGAACCCGTCGATTATAATTCTCTTATTATATATATATATATTTAATTTATATATATATATATATATATATACTTCGCCTCTATACTCCGATAGTATATATATTTCTCCGCTCCTTTAACTCTTCCGCTCTTCTCTATTGCTTCGCTGATAGTTCTTCTTTGGCATATGTATGGCATTGTTGAAGCCCCGAAAATCGGGTCTACAACAAGGGGGATACCCACCCGGTCGAGACCTTGGTTAGCAACTCCTTTTCCGTTTGGTATAGTGGGTCCGACTAAGGATATGGGACCAGTTTCCCAATATATGTGTGTGTGTGTTGAGAATTGATATTTCCTTTCCAAGAGTTCCTAAGTGAAATGCTTTTATTCTAAATCTAATCTAACAACATGCAATTGTATTCTAATAAACAGAAATATCTAATTCTAAACTAACCCGGGATGTAATCTTTATGTTATGCGATCTAAAATGATTTCAAATAACAATTGGTAATAAAGATCATTCAGCTACTATGAGAAAATAATTCAATAAAGATAAACCATTTTGTATAAAAAGTTAGACGAAACAATTGTGAAAAACATATCACATAATAAGCTACTCATATATTAAGCATAAATAAATAGCTATCACTGTACAGAAGTGCCAAATGATAACTCAAGCATTCACGCATTCATACATAAATAACTGAACATGAATATCACTTTAACACATAGGCAGAAATAGTTAAGAGATAAAAGTACCATTTATAACTAGTGCCATTTATAACTAGTTCTACTCATGAGCTTCAAGCAATAATGATTTATCTCTTCTTAATCCAACATCCACTAAGAGTACAAAAGTTCAACATCAGTAGTAGATATTAAATGCAGATATCAATAAATCTTGTTCCATTCATTCATCAAAACCTCCTCGGAGGGTGTAAAAGTGTATGTTCTGAGGACAAGTTTTTGACAAATTTCAGGACCCTTCTCTAAATGCATGAGAAGGGTTTAAATACTACTAACTAAATCTAAAAATAACTTATTACAAAAATGTAGGATGCGATTTAAATGATCGTCCTCATTTTAGGCAAAAATAAAGCAAAATTAACACTAAAACTGAATCTAAAACTAAAACTAACAACTAACTATTTGTGTATCTATTCCTTGAAATCGCAAGTGTTCAACATTTGCTTGAGGAGAGTTGGCTGGCCGACTTCCGACTTTAGCTGTCCCGCGAAAACGGAATCGGCAAGAGTTGGTGCCATCTTCTCGGAAAAATTGATGATACATTTGAGAATCATGCACTGGTTGTGTGGTTTTACCAAATACGTCTAGTAAGAATCCCAATTCAACTTAGTTAATCTTTTGATTGATTATGCCCTTTCTTGAGCCTTTTGTCTCCAACCTATCTGCAGATGTTGTACATATCTACATACCACTTTGAGGATATCTCTGATAAATACCACTGGTTTTAGAGTTCAAGTTTTGCCTTTTGCCTTTAGCGTTTTTTCCTACAAATTTCCAGGCTTACAGGCGACTGAGTAATTATAGGCTTTCCTCTTCAAGGGGTTTTTCCCAGCGATGTGAAACTGCCTCCATTTCTTGATCCAGGCTTTCCTGGTGCGATTTTCGCCTCTTGTGCACTTTTTGTGAAAGGATATAAAGCTTAAATTTTGTGGAAATAACGACTCTGTGAGTTCTTGACTCTGAGTCTTAAATTGTCTGTTTGTGACATAAGTGTTATCCAGTACCCATTTAACCATGTCTGTGTATGGAAGAATTTTGGGCCTCGTCGCTATTCGGTGCAAGAATGAACATGCGAGTTCTGTAATAGACGCCTCAGAAGACCCATGCGAGCTTGCAGTAGCTGTTACCTCCATCATTTTGGGATTTTCCTCCTCATGTAGACTGTACTGCCTTCCCAAGTAGTAACACTGGCATCTTTATTACAGGCGATGTCTATATATAAGGGCGTCATTTCTTTGTCTTCAGAACTCGGAGCTTTACCCTTCTTTCCTATAATATCTTGAACATTGCTATGTATAGTTCTCTACTCTTTGTTCGAGCAGTTTACAAATGAGGTGATAATAATGATAAGAAAAAGGTGACGAGAAAGCTTTAAATGCCGAAAACATATAAAATATACCACCTTACGTGAAATGGCTCTTCGATTAGATCAAAACCATATTCCATTAATGATTGCGAACTAACTCATTGATTAACATTAACGCGCATAACCGGATCTCGGTTTATGGAAAAATCTTTTTCGAACAATGAGCCCTAAAGATCTGTGATAAGGCGATTTGCAATTTGCTTCGCAATATCGCGAATCGCATATCGCAATATCGCGGAATCTCAATATCGCTGGTTCGTAGCATATGACAATCATGAATTAATGTGTTTTCTGCGAAATGTGATTTGTGGTATGCGCCATCGCATATCGGTGGTTTAAGGCATTTCAGCGTAAGTGATGTTTGAGGCATGCAATGCGATGAATGTTTTTAGTGTGTAGTTTCGCATCGCGATTTCGAAACTTAGAATTCCGCTTGTAGGAAGGGATCTATTACCCTTTTTGCGATGTGACGTTTCTTAAGGAGTGATTTTATTCTAACTTATCATAAAACTTAAGCCCTTTTAGATTTTTCGAGGGTATTCTCCTAAGTTTATGATAGTAAGTTTTATTGAAAAAGGAAATATAAGCATTAATCGATTTTTTTTAGGGTCCCCACTTATTTAGTATTAGTGATAAAACTAAATAAGAAGGGGGTTGTTGCTCGCCACAACAGGAATATATATGGCTCCTTCAATAATTCTTCTTTGGCATATATATGGCTCCTCTTGTAGCTCCGATAACTCTGTTTATGCTCCTTCGATAGCTCTGTTAATGCTCCTCTGATATGTTAACTCCTATTTTGATGAATTCTTCCTCTCGATTCTTCTTGGGAATGTATTACATGCGATGCTCCTCCGATGTGGCTTCTCTTGCTCCAATGTCTTCTCCGATACCTTCATACTTTGATGGCTTTTGTCTTTTTCGATATGCCTCTCTTGCTCTGATATTTTGCAATACTCTTAAGCATAAGAGATAGCTTTGATATGCCTCCTTTGTTAACTCCTCTGTTAACAGACTCTTATTCATGGCTTGGCTTTCCTGATGGCCTTGCTCCTGTCTCTTCATGGATTTGCTCTGCTTCCCCTTCATGGATCATCTAGTATCTAGAATATTGCCATATTGAACATCAATGACAACCTAGGTCAACAATCTTTTGTAGTGTATCGCAGGCTCACATTCAAAGCTTTTCAACCTAAAAGTGATAAGTGTATTTCTGTTGGATATTTAGAAGATGTAAAAGGTTACATAACCCTTAAACTTCACTCCATTGAAATAATCATTAAAATAGATGTTTAATTTGATGACAATCTCTTGGCATGTGAGCCTAATTCGACATTTGTGCCACCTTCTCTTCCTATTCTGGTTTCTTTGTCAGATGATGACACCGAGGATGAAAATCCACCTTTTCCTACTCACATTCCTCAAGATGAGTCCGTTGAACATGAACTTGCACCAACACCATAGCTTCCCAAATGGGTTCGTCCAACACGTTGAACAATTGTTGACCTTATCGGTGATCCTATAGATCAACATCATACTCATTCATAGTTTCAACAAACCTCCTCTCTTTTGGCTTGAGTTTTAGAGACTCATGATGCAGAAAGATTTGCGGAAGCTTCAGGCCATCGAAATAGGGGAAGGACAATGAATGAAGAATATAATTCTTTGATAGCAAATGATACTTGGGAAATTCTACTTCTTCCAAAAAGGAAAAAAATATGTCAAATGTAAATGGGTATACATAACTAAGTATGCATTAGATGGAAGTGTTGAAAGACATAAGGCTCAATTAGTTGTTAAAGGATTCTCCCAAGTTGAAGGAATTAACTATAATGAAACCTTTTCTCATGTCACCAAAATGAATACCATCTGCCTTGTTCTAGCGCTAATTGCTTCACATGGATGGTAGATACATTAGATGGATGTCAAATTTTCCTTCTTACATGGGGTCTACAAGAAAAATTCTACATGGAACAACCTCCTTGCTATGTTTAAAGTGACTATAGCCTTTTTTTCCACCTTAAGAGATCTCTCTATGATCGTAAACAAGCTCCTTGAGCATGGTATGGAAAAATGGATAGCTTTTTTCTTGACATTGTCTTCTCTAGATGCCATTCCGACCCGAATGTCTACACCAATAATTTAGGAATCCATCTCATAATCCTTGTTCTTTATGTCGATGACATTATCCTCACTAGTAGTGACCCTAAACTTTTAACCCATGTGAAGTCAAGCCTTAAGAAGAAGTTTGAAATGACAAACTTAGGATATTTACATTATTTCCTTGGCCTTCGAGTATTGTAAACCGAGGAACAAATTTCTCTTTCCCAATCTAAGTATGCATGTGACCACCTTCACTATTTTCATATGGAATAGTATAAACCAATTCCTTCTCCCTTTCAATCTGGAGTCAAACCTATTTCCACCTATACTACACCCAAAATCGATGCCACTTTGTACCGTTAGTTAATTGGTAGCCTCTTATATTTGACTCATATCCCTCTTACTATTTCCTTAGCTATTGGTGTTGTTGTTTGGTATATACAAATGCCCTATGAAAGTCATTGGAAAGCAACAAAAATAATACTTTGATATATTCAGGGTACAATTCAGTTTGGTATACATTTTAGTTCAGAGGGAGTTTCTTTGTTGGTTGCTTCATTGATTTAGATTGGGTTGGCAACCCTAATGATTGAGAGTCTATTGTCAATTATGTTTTTGGTCTTGATTTCAGACCTGTCACTTGGGCATGTAAAAATTAATAGGTTATTTCTCTTTCTTTAGTAGAAGCAGAGTATCCAGTAGTGGTTAATGCAAGCGAAGAAGACTTGTGGCTTCAACTAATCCTTTTTAGAGACTAGATTCCAACAACAACATTCGACAACCCTCTGGTGCAATAATCAAAGTGTCATTAAGTTTGACAAAGATCCAATTCAACATCAGTGTAGGAAACACATTAAGCTACAAATGAATTTAATTGAAAAGCTCATTCATGATAGAGTTATTGAAATACTATTTTGCCCTACAGATGATCGAGTTGCAAACATTTTTCACAAAGTCTCTTGTAAAAGCGAAGTTTTCTAAACTTCAATCTATGTTAGGAGTTCAAGAAGTAGTCATCAAAGGGAGATAAGCTCTAATGCCTCCTTCCTTCGACTATTATGTCACCTTTGTAAATCCTTCAATCCTATCCCAAGTTGTTTTTAAGGGGGGGTGTTAGGATGTTTAAACACTTAGGAGGAGTTAGTTATGTTCAACTTGGTCTAATGTATCAATTATGTAAAAGCATGTTTTTTTATTATACATTAATTGGATTGTAATTTCATGGTCATGATATGTTATAACATAGAGTGATTCGACATATCATATTCTCATTGATACTAACGACTATTGATATGTGGAATAACACTTGGATGGTCCATGATCTCTAATTAAAGAGCATGGAGGGTCATGGCTGATAATTGATTGTGAGAACCATCTTATGTAAAAATAATCTTTTGCATTAATAAAATTGCCTCAAGTGGTCGCGTTGGTTGGGGCTATGCATTGTTTCCCTCTTAGAGGGTTTTAACCACGTAAAACACTAACGTTGTAATCTTTGATTTGGTTGTGTGAGTGGTTATTGAAGGTGTTCTTCATACAGGGAATACCTTGTTTATCGAAATATAATTGACTCTTATAGTTCCTTTATAACCTCCTCATGTTGATGAAGAACCAATCACATTTCCAAAATGTCATGATTTGACATGAAATCAAGTGTGAGGAGGGAACCACATGCTATCATGAGAGAGCTACTGTCAGTTGCAAGGTGGTAGGGATAACAAACAAGGGGTCGACGTAGAACCTAGGGAGCAAACCTACATAAAAGCCTTATAGGTTTCTTAAAATTCAAATTTGGACTGAGTTCCAACCATATGATAGCGTCGTTGCCCTCACCATGCTATGATGCAAATGTTGGATGAACTAAAACTTCACCTTAAGAGAAATCCCACCATGGAACTACAAAATGCATGGGAGCGATATAAGCAAATGGTCAAAGCATGCCATATTAACATGTTGATGGAATGGCCATGTTAACCACTTGATTCCATAGATTTGAATGCCCACCACTTTTTTAGCAATTGAATGCACTTTGATCAATACATTGGACATTTGGGATTGATTGGAAATAAGGTTTAGAGTTAACTACAATTTCACCTATTTTCCTTGTATTGCCTTGATGGCATAGGAGTTGCTTGAACAATAGTTATTCTAAATGCATGATATTAATCCACGATTTCTATAGATCACGAGACCAAGTAGATTCAGTGGAAAATATAACTCAATCGATAGTCTTGAAGAGTGGTACCAACCTTGTGGTATCTTCTAGTATTTTTCGAGTCGCCACTCAATGATTAGTTTTTGGAAGTTTAGGGAATCAATTAAATTGACTCATTGAAGAAAAGCATATGCCTCTCCTTGATTGTTGGAAGTTAGGCCTAAAATAGGTAAATTTAATGATTCCTTTAGGGTTAGTGAGAACCTCACTCGCACTTGCCACCCCAATTATTTTTGTGTCCCAGGTGGTTGGGACGGTGCAGTATTGCCCTCCCCACCCGAGTTCGAATCGTGCCTACATGCTGGGATGCTATACGCATCATATGTTGACTATTGTCGGGTTGCTGTCAGTGTGACGCAAAGATATCGATTGTACAGAAATTGTAATTGATGTAATATATATCACTTCTTTAGCGGGACACCACCCCCAACCCCCTCCTGGAAAAATAAAATAATA
>APFE031228903.1:235134-263625 GCA_000404065.3 Pinus taeda | reverse complement strand
AACTTATATATCATTTTTGAACAATATCTATAATTCATATAAAATAACATAAATGAAAATAAATGTTATAATTTTAAAAACAATTTCACACACCACAAGTAAACACACTCAATATACAACTAACCAATCATCATTATAATAAAGACACAATTCTCTTATTACTATTCCCATTGACATATTAATCACAACATATTAAAACTTATATATCATTTTCAAACCATATTTATAATTCATATAAAACAACATAAACAAGAATAAATTTTATACAATTTCACAATGCCACAAGTAAACACACTCAATACACAACTAACCAATCATCATTATTATAAAAGACACAATTCTCTTATTATTACTCTCATTAACATATTAATCACAATATATTAAAACAAGTAAACACACTCAATACACAACTAACCAATCATCACAAATTCTCTTATTACCACTCCTATTGACATATTAATCACAATATATTAAAACTTATATATCATTTTCAAACAATATTTATAATTCATATAAAATAACATAAAGCAAAATAAATTTTATAATTTTAAAAACAATTTCACAGCACCACATGTAAACACACTTAATACACAACTAATCAATCATCATTGTAATTAAAGACACAATTTTCTTATTACTACTACCATTAACATATTAATCACAATATATTAAAACTTATATATCATTTTCAAACCATTATTTATAATTCATATAAATAAAACCAATCAAAAAAATTTTAATTTTAAACAATTCACAACCTTACATTACATAATATATTTGATATTAAATCACACATATCTATAAATATATTTAAAAAAAAAATATCCCACATATAATCAACCAAAAGCAACATTATATTACTTAAGAATCGCATCTAAACTAAACTAATTATTATAATGTTATTTAAGAATCATACTTTGTAGAAAAAGAAATGGTTTCACTGAAATGTTATTTTTTTCACTAGATTTCAAATTTCACAGGGACACTTTTGGCCTATTAAGATAACCCTCAGGAAATAGGCTCTCCCTTATCCTCATAGTCCAGTCATAATTTTTCAGTTTTTCTAACTTGCTAGATATTAGATATAGCATTAAACAATTCTAAGATTTGATTCTGATTCTCACCCAATTAATCTTACAAGTTATCCATTTACCATAACCATTCAAAATAAAATAAAAAAAAGGGTATTCAACGCAAATTAGAGTCTTCTCATCACTTTGCCACTAGAGCACACCGTAGTTGACCTTAAACCATGGAAGACACTTCAATTTACAGGCGTGTGGGCTCAATTTAACACTAGAACACACTTCCATTGGTCTCGAACGCTGTATGTGTGTGGCTAAAGACCGAGGATCGGTGGCGGTCGCTCATCCTCTTATACAGTTTCCAAGGAGCTACGTTTCCCTAAGGCTGCCCTACATTTTCTAAGGAGTTACCTTTCCCTTTTAAGGCCGCTCATAGTGTTTTCGTTGAGATTTGCTATGGGCGCGATGGATAATATTGAAGTATAGTAAAAGACTCTCCTCGTTTTCGGGTTTTGTCCCGTTCTTATAAGAACATCACAAGTTAGGCGGAGGACTCGCTTGTCAACGAACTTTACTTGCAGGACAAGGCTACAGCTCTGTCTTCACTCCTTATATGGTGGCAACATTTGGAAGAGGAATTGGAGTTGGAATTGACAAGGGCGGGTTGATCGATCGGTGTTAATGTCTCGGAGGCAATCTGCAGTTCTGGCTAAACCAGCATGGCGTGGCCTGGTAAGTTTGTGTTATCTTCTCTTTTTTAAATCTTTATTTTTTTGTCTTCGACCCATTTACAGGTCATAGAAGATTTCTATCAAATTTTCAATGATTTGCCCATAACTTATATCCTGTACCTTGGCCTAGGAAATGTAGGTTTATTATACATTGCCCATGAGGTCTGGCCTCGACATGGTCATGAACTCGATATCCAGATTTTTGCGGATGTTTAAATCTACGCCCACCGGTCGCATGAAATATTTGATGCGGAGTGGACTTTCTGTTATTGAATTTTTTGGATTAAGGGGGTTGGGTTTCTTTTCAACTCGATACAGAGCATGATCCGGTCTACCTTTCCATTCGTTTCTCCAGGCTCTTTAACATGTGGTTCAGGGTCGCCATGCAGTTTAAACCAGTGTTGCAAAAATTGGACTTTGCAATAAACTTCTCAACGGTCTGAAAAATGAGGATCGTAAAAAAATGCCGAGCAATAAAACAAATCATAAATCTCATGTATTTGCAAATAATCAGTAGTCAAACTAGGGCAAAAAATGCATTAATTGCACAGAAATCAGCAATCCAAAAATCAAGAAATGAGGGAAGAATTTGCTTCTAAAACGACGCCGATGCTTACCTGCCGATGTGTTTTCTTCTTTTGAAATATTTTTATATAATCCAAAATTTGGCAAAAAATATTTAGACCCAGGCTTCTTTGAATATCTCAGAAGTGTAGAAATCCGAGTTTAACTCAGATAGTGGATAATCCTAGATTCTATAAAAGAAAACAGAAAACATATCTATATCTTATTGTTGTTCAATACAAGATGATACCTGCTATATATAATAACGGGAAGAGGTCCAGTGTTAGCAAAGGATAGCTTTGACAACTGGGCAATCCTAGATTCCATAAAAGAAAACAGAAAATAGATCTATATCTTATTGTTGTTCAATACGAGATGATACCTGCTATATATAACAATGGGAAGAGGTCCAGTGTTAGCAAAGGATAGCTTTGACAACTGGGCAGATAAGGGTGTGACCTTACAACTAATACAATACCAATGCATTGAAAAAGAACACTAACACTCCCTTTCCTCCCTTTAAGCAAAATGTAGGTAGTAACATAAGAAAAAATTAAGTCCCGTCAACAAAGGCTTATATAAGGTACTAGGGTAATTTTGCCCTAATTTCACCAAGGGTTCTCAATAAAAATGCAACCAGATAATTCAATGTAGATTGTAATACTCAATCTAAATCTTCAATTGCAATCTAAAGTATGATTGCAATGATACTATGGTGATAACAGTACTGTACGAATTTTCCACTATGTAATTCAACAGTACCACATCCAATCCGTTGCAGTGTTCCGATGTTCACAACTTCAGAAATATAATTGTTAACAGTTGCATAGATATAGTTCACAACAAACACACATATTTGCTACCACACAGAGTCCAAGAAACCGAAATACGAAATTCCACAGACTTTAAACAAGTTCTTTGTAAGTCTAACTGCATACAGATTCAAATCCAGATCACTGGTGAGGGCCGAACACACTAGACTACAGACAGAAACCCTCGCTGACCTTCGTAAACCCTTTCCTTGAGTGCGGCTGCTGTAATAGGCTTCCTCCTTCACGCTTATGGGTCTTGGCTTGGCTGCTCACTTCAGATCTTCAAACTCGGGTTCATATCACTGTAAACTTTTGTTGAACAATCAATCCTTGTTACAGAACAAGGGTTTGGTCCTGCAAGAAACCTTTGTTACCCTCAGTTAGTTGAATTTCTTCCTACAGGAAAGACTTCCTCGGAGACTTCTCAAATTGCTGTCCTTCCAGCTGTTCCTTTTTGATTTCTGCGCTGTTCCTTTTTGATTTCTGCCACAGATCAACTCCCAGAACATAATAGCGGGCCTTGCAGTACCTCAGACGAATCCTTGTGCCCAAGATCAAGAGAAGATCAAGACCTTGTTGTCCCTTCAGTAGAGTTTTTGAGTCAAAAGAGAGCTTCGCTGTCTCTTCAAAGATATCTCCGTGTCACACAGAATAACAGGAAACGCTTGTGCCAAGACCAGAATTCACTGTTCCCCAATAGTATTACTGTGCCCAAACAAAGAACAATCCACCAAGAATTTCGCTCTTCTTCAGACAGTACTTCTGTTCCAAAACAGAGAGAAAAGAGAGGAAGGTGTCAACTAGGGTGGAATCTTTCACCACCGAGATTGACAAAGAAAGAGGTCTTAAAACCCTCAAAGCTAATGCTGAAAACAAATGAGATGATCCACAATTGATGATCTAAAATGAATTTATCCCTCTCATATTTATAGATTTCCTAGAGGGGTCTCTTTTTCTTAAACTGATTGAGTAAATTTTAATCCAAACCCCAATTTTGGGTTTCTTTGCCCAGCTGACCCAAAAATTGCCCAACATAGAGTATTTTGTTGTTTTCCCCCTCTTATTGAGGACTATATGGCCTACGGGGATTGATAGGCTATATTGCTCCTTAGGAAATTAATTTCCTGGGAACATTACAGCTTATTAGGTACCCAAATACAAACTCTCATAAGTAGAGAGAAGGAGAAAAACCCTTAGGTAAAACCCCTCCCCAAAAGAAAGAAACATGCGAGTGTTGAAAAGGGCATTGAAGCTGAAACTGTAGATCTGACAATGATGCATTGAATGACAAGAGTAAGAGAATTATAGAGGCTGAAAACTCCAATCAGGAAGTATGACCAAAATTCTAAAGATGAGAGCCAAGTAACCTAATGAACGAGGTTGAGCTCTGGAGCAAAAGTGGTATAGTTGCAGAGGCACAAGAATGGTAAACACTGTCAACCACCACCTAAATGCTTCAGAAAAATAGGTGCTAATGAAGAATAAGAATAAAGGCTTGGAATAGAAGCGACCACCATTGAAGAAGACTTGGGGAGAGGGTGATTGGGAGGAGGAATTCTCCCATATTCCTCTATGTGACTTTATGTTGAATAAGATTAGCTAAAATTACCTCAAGAGAAGGAGTTATATATCCCTTCAAAAGAAGTGGGATACTATATATTATAACAAAGGATTTGAATGCTGAAGAGATGTTAACAATTATTCAAAACAATACTTACATATTCTGAATTTGTTTTTGCCTTTCCTCTAATATAAGGATGCCAGCCTTCAAGTTTTTATACATCCGAATAATCTCAATGCTTTCAAAGTCACCCATCTTGAGATTGGCGGTGTTCCACGGGCACTCCCCCTCCCCTAGGGGTCTAGTTTCCTAGCTCCCCCCCACTCCGGGGACTTTGGGACAAGAAGGGGTCATTTCCCCATGCTCCCAAAAAGCAGGGTACGCAGGGGGACGTGCCAGGGGGCCGTTTCTTTGTGTTGAGGGGTCATTTCCGAAAAGGGGGTCGAGGGGGGACATGGGGTCTAGGGGCCCGATTTTTTTAAATAAAACTTTTGTTTATAATTAAAATTAACATTAGTTTTAATAATTTAGTTTCAATTGTTTTTTTTTATAATTTAATTCATTATTGCCCTGGCCTCTCACTTCATTCGCAAGACGTTCCTAGTTCCTCTGCAACAGAGAGGAATTGGTCCACATATAGCTTCACCACTCTATCAAGAGGAACAAGCTTACATCTAAAAGAGCAGAGAATTTAGTTGTTGTGCACAGTGCCCTACATCTTGAGCATAGGAAGACACCTGAAGGGACCAACAACACGATGGGATGTTGATCCAGAGGATGATGCACAGGTAGATATGGAGGAGAGACTTGATGAGAGACAAATGGGGTTGGTAGGTGTGCCACTTAGAATGTTTGAGAATGCTAGTGATTCAGATTCAGATGGTGATATGGTTGATCCTGATTTATTCATGTAGCAGCTGGATGAAGAGACTAGCGGGGCATTACCTTGAGGCTTGAGCAAAATTATGTTCGTTTATCTTTTGATATGTTGATGTTCTTATGTTATTTTGACTCTATAAAATTTTGACTCTTGATGTATGATGTATTAGACTTGACTTTTATAATTTTATGTCAATATTCACTGTTCGGTATTCAATGTTCATAGTAGGAAGTGGAACATCAATATGGTTTAAACTTTAATCATAATGTATGATGTATGATTATAAATTAGAGTTTTAAATTTATATGATATTAGATAATGATATTCATATTTTATGATGTGATTTTCGTTGAAGACTACTCTCATAACCCTGATATGGATCACAGAAGCCTCAATTCAACAATGATATTCATATCAATGATCATGCTTTGCAGCTTTTCAATTCAAACCCAATTGTGATAGTGGACTCAATTTATAAATTATATTTTATATTTATAAGTTTTTAAGACCCTGACGTCCCCCCATGTTTCCTAAAAATTGGTTGGGAGCTTTTGCATAGGCCGCTCCCGTGTATCCTCGCTCCCTCGCCCCCTCGTCCCGGAACCTTGGTGGAACATTGGAGATTGGAAAGATTGTGTTTATTTGAGTGTTCACATCTCTGAAGAAATTCTTGAAGGTATCCCATATTTCCTTTGCACTTTTATTGTTCTTTGTATGATGAATCATATTTGGCTCAATATTTTGGGTGATTAGCTTGAGGGATTCAACATTTTTTAGTCTTATGAGGTCATTGTTCATTGTTGGCCGAAGGAAGAGGTTTTGCTAGATACATCCATAAATCCTTACTTCGAAGAATGGGAGTCATTTGGTTTGCCCAAACACGATAATTAGTCCCATTCAATCGTGGGATAGCCCATTTTAATTCCATTAGGTTTAAAAAAATAACAAACAAAGAAACCTTGTCCATTTTGTCAAAAGGAAGTATGAGCAATTTTAGGAAAACAAATCTGTAGTAAAAAGAGGAGAGTGCATTGACTGAAAAGAGCATTTTAAACCCTAAGAAACTCAAGAAAGATGTGTTGGTGTTAAAAACAACTACTGAATTGGTTTACACTTGCTCTGGTACCATGTTGAGATTCATAGTGTTAGCAAGAGAATCTAACAGATTCAAAACCAACCCAAATTCTGCATTGAAGAAAGAGATAAAAAGTCCAGGGCATCCAAGAGATGGACAACTTTATAGAGAGAAATAAACCCTAGCACAAGTATGCTAGACAGAGAAATACCTCGATTACATGATAGACCAAACCGAGAACAAGAAAATGCAATGAGTTATGGTGACCTTAGGATAAAATAGTTGTTTAAGAATAAATAAATGAACACATTATGTGAGAGTTGTGTATGGGACGCTTTCTCCAACGATGGGTTATGGGCCTGTTTACCCGGTCGCCTACACCTACCTACAAGAAAGTGAGAAAAGCCTTCAACCCCACAAGGTGTGGTTGGTGGCAGGGAACTAAGAGAAGGGACTGTCACACTAATCCCGACTCTCTCCGTTTGAGTTATCGCCTAGGTTAGCTAAGGGGGTGGTCCCTAATGCAAAGTTAAGTTAAAATATGTGAGTTTCTAGGAGAATTGTTAGAGTTAAATAGATTATTTCTTTAAGATTTATAAGCAAAACTGATATGAGCAATAACTATAAATACATAAGATAAGCATGAAATACATAAATAACCAGTGCCTTCAAAGCATTGCTCTTTAAAAAATGAAATTGTATTTGCTTAGAATGAAGTGACATGCTTTCAAATGGAAAGCCAAAATAATCCTGAAAAGTAAACAATAAATTGTTAGCACAAGATATTATAAATGCTTTCAAGATGAATAAGTCTACAAATCAAAGCATGGAAGCTATCTTGCTCAAAAGGATACAAAAATAACTCAAATGTTAAACCAAGATGACAGCATGCAACCCAAAATAATAGTACTTGAATGTGAAATCAACCTTTTATGACAATAATTAAACCACAAGATGAGTCAATTTCCAAGTACAAGAAAAATTAAACTTGTTGCAAAATTAAAAGGAATTACAATTCTTGCATCCAAAGTGCCTCTTGAAATAAGATTTGCATGTGAGATTTTAAGCCATCAAGATAGCAAGAAATTTAAGAACTTTGCAAACAAAGCAAATATGATGGAATGAGTTCTTGGTTTATTTTGTTAATTAGTGCTAAGGCAAAGTTACAATTGAACTCTAGTCCTCAGACCTCATCCTTGCCCAAATGTTTGGATTTCACAATGAAGAGTCAATAGAGGTAGAGGGTCCTTTAAAGTCCATTCAACCAACTTGAGTTGGAGGTAGTTTTAATGAGGCTTGGGGCCTTCCTATACTAAAATGCCTAGATGAAGTGCAAATTGTGTTATTTCCCCAAATTAAACTAATGTTTCATGCAAAATTTGAGAGCGTATGCATGTGGGAATTTAAATACCAGATTAGTATAAATCTGCATGTGGAGTGAAATGTATTGATTTTAAGCATGCACAATATGAAATTTAAAAGCTGGAAAGCTAAAAAAAACTAAAAGCAAGATTAGGCCACCCACAAGAATTCCTTCTCTAAATGAGGAAGGGAGATGCCATGGGAAAAATCCCAAGCTCTCTCCAACAATTTTTTTAACCTTTTATTAGCGCTTAAACTGGGTAAAAATGCCTCTAAGAGGGCAGCCCACAATAGGAGAGAGATCTTTACAAAGATGGGACTCTAACAAAGCTAGACTCTCTCGCCAAAAATATAACATCAACAAACTTGAAGATGGAAAAAACTCTCCTAGAAAGATTCACAAGGCTCAAAAGGCCCACAACCTAGATGAGTTTACAATTCTTTCCCAAGTGCTTATGGCCTCCCTAGAAATCAGTGTTTGGACAGCGTGAGGGGGTCTTGCTCCCTACATACACACGAGTGAGTAGTTTTCCAAAGCTTCTCCTCAAGCTCCATGCTACCCAATGCTCAAGCCTATGGGCTGCAAAACACAAAAAAATACCAATTGTTAGTGTGAAATTAGGAAAAAGAAACCAAAACTAAACTTATTAGTTAATTTACAGAGTACTAACTCAAGTAATGGGAGTGAACCCCAATACTTTCCTAGCTATAGAAATGACTCTTGAATAGGAGATATAACTTTGAAAGAACTAGAACCAAAGAAATATTTTGAATTTTAAATGGATGATCAAGTAGCTATAGACTAAGAAAACTCCCTTTTTCTCTTCGCTTCGCTGGATGGAAAACTTGGAGCAAAAAATGACTCAGTCTTGGATTGCTGTGACTCTAGGAGTGAGTTGATCTAATTGAGACTTCTCCCACTTCTACATGGATTCCTGCACACAATACAAAAGATCTTTCCTACACACTTGAACACGAATTAGTTTGCACAAGATTAGAGCAATATAATGAATAAGATAAACCAAACATTTCTCCTAAAATGAATTGATAAACTTATCCCTAGAATACTACTCTAAATCAATGATATGTGCAAGATAGCTTGCACACATCAATCCAAGCAAGATGACAAGTATAAATTAATGTTGATTCAATGTGCAAAAGAAATTAAACACAATAGTAGTAGCATGAAAGGACATCACCTCATAACGCCAAGAGAACATCAGCCAGATAGCCCCAAAGTCTTGATTGTCTTAAGAAAGTATACAAGTACAGAATGATAGAGTTTTCTCAAGCCCAATAACTTATTACATGATACAATATGAGAGCGAATCCCAATGAAGAATGACAATGACAAATGGCATTGGAGCCAATTCCAATGTAGAAGTGATTAAACAAGTGGCATGAGGTGACAATCCCAAAGAGAAATTCGAATTTGTTAAATGGAGCTCCAATGCCAAGTGTAAAAATTGAATTCTGGCAAGTGGACATTATTTTCTTCTTCCCTTATGTGCTATATTTGAATTTTATGATAGAATGACAAGTGTATATGGGCGATAACCCATGTGGGGACAATTTCCCACAAAAATCTCCACCAAATATTCTCACAAATCCTCTCAAATGTGCATTAACTTCACAAATTCGTATTTCCAAGTAAGCAACTTTTTCCTTTAATGCCAGAAATTTGATTTTATTTGAGCACATGTCCTTTCCTTGATTTTAGGAGTCCACATCCCCTTGGGATTTCACTTTAGTTCCCCCATAATTTTCCACCTCATTCCCACAACATTTTGCATGTGTGGATATTTATTTTTCTCCATTTATTTAATTTATGGCTTAATTAATTGCCAGATTTCCTAAACTTAGGAAAAGTGGGTTTTGAGGGTTCAAAACACATTTTTAACCCTTCAAAGTGTGTCATAGTAGAAAGTTGAGGGTGAGAGGTGCAAATTTCATTATTTATACTCCATACAATTTATCTAGACATCACTTATTACATTACAAATACAATTTTATTAGTGATTTCCATAGTGCGGAAAATCTAAAAATTTAAAAAATGACTACCTAGACCTAATCAAATTCCATGAATTTTTTTGTGTGATCTAGTATGGTAATATACATCGACTCTAGATACTAAGATGTGTTAGGGGCTCAACTTTCAAACCGTCAGCCCGACTTTGGGGTAAAACGTGAGTGAAAAAACTAGAAAACCAGATAAAAAAACGCTCCAAGGTGTACTTGTTTGCTAATCGAGTCCAACATCCTAGGCCTGTTACAGACTCAAAACTCATCATTACTTGTATCACTTATTGCAATTCCTCGCAGGGTGTGGAATCTGGGTATAAGAAAGATGATGAGAAAATAGAAGTAGAGTTTAAAAAACTCTGTTGGCTAATGATATCTGATGGTACAAGTGTCCCTTGGATCATCCTTGGGCATGGAGTCTTTCATATAATCATCAGGTGCCATTCAAGCGGTCAACATTTGGCTCCATATGGGGATGCATGCTAGATACAACGTGATAGTGTGCAAGAAACTAGAATCTGCATCCATCGACAAAATACATATATCAATAGTATCCATTCCAAATATAATCAAATGAAATCAAGTATAGAAATGAAAAAATGGAAATTTATTCTAAGAGCATAAACGACAATTTATTCTTGAAATAAAACTAATTAAACAAAAATGACAAGGGATAAGGTTAGAAATATGATACAAAAAAATGTCCCATGACATCAGATGTCTTCAATGAAGTTCGTGCTGAGAACCTACTTACTTTTGGGCAGATCCGTGGGTGGTTTTTTTGATGTGCCCTGTCCAATTCTGAATATCTTAGGACTTTGATCTGTCCAAACACTGTGTTGTACATGGTCATCCGATCTACCAAATGCTTTCCGCTTTTCTCTTTTCTTGTTAACAGATTGTGATGTTGATGTTGATGTGATCAAAGTAGACCTTTCTGCTCGATCTTGAAGATGCTCTGATGGAAAATTCGAAGTATCCAATACTTCTTTGACTTGCCTTTATCCATTCTGCTTATGCTCTGACATAGGTGATGGATCAATCTCATAAGTATAAACCTGATTCTCTTCAGTTTCCTTGCTATCCAAGTCTCCATCAATTAGCCATTTTTCAATGGAGTAAATGACCTCCTCATAATGAGATGAAGATTGCTTTAGTGGATTAGGAGGTTTATGATTTGTTTCTTTGTTCTTTTCCCATTAGTCATTTAACCTAAGTTGGAAATTTTGTACTTGTAATCTTTCCATTTCATCCAACCTATTCTGAAAAGTGACTTGATTGCCCTTCATAACACTTATTTCCTTGGCATGATTCATTTCCATGGCGTTGATTAATTGCACTTGTTTTTCTTCCATGGCGAACAAACTATTTTGACTAGAGGTCATCTGATTAGAATGATTGACTTCCATGGACTTTATTGCTTGTGCATGATTTACCTCCATGGTCTTAATGAGTTGAACTTGGTTGAGTTGCATATCCTTAATCATTTGAGTCAACCCCTTGATGATATCCTTATCATTCTCATTTGCTTTCACTTTGATCTTTCTTTTATCTCCATATTTTTCTTCAAAGGCGTCAATGATTGATTCTAGAGAATCAAAACTGTTAGTAGGTAAATCTATGAACCAATCCATTGCATTTCCATCTAATGAAAAGATGAAAAGTCTCATTTTAACATCCTCATGGTTATTATCTTGGCACCATTTTCTCACACAAAGGTGGAAATTCCTAAGCTGAGTTTCATTACTGATGGCATTGTCACCTAGAAAGCTAGGCAACTCTTCAATAGCCTCAATGGTTTCATTCGGAATGAAATTCAGATAGCTTGAAATTTTAGTAAAATTACAAGGGGTGAACAAATCATTCATGATGTCATGCTTACTTGACCCTGAAGGAGCAAATGGATACTAGAGAGATACTCTTGTCCAAGACTAGCAAGAAATCTACAAGAAGCAAGCTTTAAGCAGAAATCCTTGCAGAAAATGAAATAAGTGGAGTCACCACTTGAACAAGAATCTAACTCTAAAATCCAACATGCAAAAAACAAGAGTGAGTCGTATTTCCCAGGTACAACAAGACTTGTCCCCGACAATGGCACCAAAAATCTTGACCTTGCTGCCTACACCTACCTACAAGTAGTGAGAAAAGCCTTCAACCCCACAAAATGTGGTTGGTTGCAGGGAACTAAGAGAATGGGCCGTCACACTAATCCTGACTCTCTCCGTTTGTGCTATCTTGTAGGTTAGCTAAGGAGGGTGGTCTCTAATGAAAAGTTAAGTTAAAATATGTGAATTTCTAGTAGAATTGTTAGAGTTAAATAAATTATTTTTTAAAGATTTATAAGCAAAACTAATATGAGCAATAACCATAAAACATAAGATAAGCATGAAATACATACATAAACAACCAATGCCTTCAAAGTATTGCTTTTTAAGAAATGAAATTGTATTTGCTTACAATGAAGTGAAATGCTTCAAATGGAAAGCCAAAATAATCTCGAAAAGTGAAACAATAAATTGTTAGCACAAGATATTATAAATGCTTTCAAGATGAAAAAGTCTACAAATCAAAGCATGGAAACTATCTTGCTCAAAAGGCTACACAAATAACTCAAATCTTAAACCAAGATGACAACATGCAATTAAGTTTGCAACCCAAAATAATAGTACTTCAAAGTGAAATCAACCATTTATGACAATAATTAAACCATAAGATGAGTCAATTTCCAAGTACAAGAAAAATTAAACTTGTTGCAAAATTAAAAGGAATTACAATGCTTGCATCCAAAGTGCCTTTTGAAATAAGATTTGCATGTGAGACTTTAAACCATCAAGATAACAAGAAATTTAAGAACTTTGCAAACATAACAAATATGATGGAATGAGTTCTTGGTTTATTTTATTAATTAGTGCTAAGACAAAGTTGCAATTGAACTCTAGGCCCCAGACCTCATCCTCGCCCAAATGTTTGGATTTCACAATAAGGAGTCTTTGCAAACAAAACAAATATGATGGAATGAGTTCTTGGTTTATTTTATTAATTAGTGTTAAGACAAAGTTACAATTGAACTCTAGGCCCTAGATCTCATCCTCGCCTAAATGTTTGGATCTCACAATGAGGAGTCAATAGAGGTAAAGGGTCCCTAAAAGTCTATTCAACCAACTTAAGTTGGAGGTAAGTTTTAATGAGGCTTGGGGCCTTTCTATGCTAAAATGCCTAGATGAAGTGCAAATTGTATTAATTCCCTGAATTAAACTAATACTTCATGCAAATGGTACAAAGAGAAATAGTTTGCAAAACTTGAGAGCGTATGCATTATGGAATTTAAATACAAGATTAGTAAAAATTTACATGTGGAGTGAAATGTATTGATTTTAAGCATGCACAATATGAAATTTAAAAGCTAGAAAACTAAGAAAAAAACTAAAAGCAAAATTAGGCCACCCACAGGAATCCTTCCTCTAAATGAGGAAGGGGGATGCCATGGGAAAATTCCCAAGCTCCCTCCAACATTTTTTTTTAATTTTTTATTAGCGCTTAAACCTGGTAAAAATGCTTCTAAGAGGGCAATGCACAATATGAGAGAAATCTTTACAAAGATGGGATTCTAACAAAGTTAGACTCTCTCCCCAAAAATATAACAACAACAAACTTGAAGAGGGAAAAAATTCTCCAAAAGAGATTCACAAGGCTCAAAAGGCCCACGACCTAGATGAGTTTGCAATTCTCTACCAAGTGCTTATGGCCTCCTTAGAAATCAGTCTTTGGACACACACGAGTGAGTAGTTTTCCAAAGCTTCTCCTCAATCTCCTTGTTGCTCAATGCTCAAACCTATGGGCTGCAAAAAACAAAAATACCAATTGTCAATGTGAAATTAGGAAAAATAAACCAAAACTAAATTTATAATTTAATTTACAAAGTATTAGCTCAAGTAATGGGAGTGAAACCCCATACTTGCTTAGCTTTAGAAATGACTCTTGAATAAGAGATATAACTTTGAAAGAACTAGAACTAAAGAAATATTTTGAATTTTAAATGGATGATCAAGTAGCTATAGACTAAGAAAACTCCCCTTTGCTCTTCGTTGGATGGAAAACTTGGAGCGAAAAAATCGCTGAGTCTTGGATCGCTGTGACTCTAGGAGAGAGTTGATCTAATTGAGACTTCTCCCACTTCTAGATGGATTCCTGCACACAATACAAAAAGTCTTTCATACACACTTGAACACATATTAGTTTGCACAAGATTAGAGCAACATAATGAATAAGATAAACCAAACATTTCTCCTAAAATAAATTAGCAAGCTTATCCCTAGAATACTACTCTAAATCAATGATATGTGCAAGATAGCTTGCACACATCAATCCAAGCAAGATGACAAGTATAAACTAATATCAATTTAATGTGCAAAATAAATTAAACACAATAGCAGTAGCATGAAAGGACATCACTTCATAACATTAAGAGAACACCAGCCAGATAACCCCAAAGTCTTGATTGTATTAACGAAGTATGCAAGTACAAAATGACAGAGTTTCCTCAAGACAAATAACTTATTACATGATACAATATGAGAGCCCATGGCTCTATTATATAGAGAGTTTAGAGTAAATCCCGATGAAGAATGACTGATAAATGGCATTGGAGCCAATCCCAATTTAGAAGCAATTAAACAAGTGGCATGAGGTGACAATCTCAAAGAGAAATTCAAATTTGTTGAATGGAGCTCCAATGCCAAGTGTAAAAATCGAATTGTGGCAAGTGGACATCATTTTCTTCTTCTCTTATGTGCCAAATTCGAATTTTATGATAGAATGACAAGTGTATATGGGTAGTAACCCATGTGGGGACAATTTCCCACAAAAATCTCCACCAAATATTCTCCAAAATCCTCCCAAATGTGCATTAACTTTACAAATTTGAATTTCCAAGTAAGCAACTTTCTCCTTTAATGCCAGAAATTCGATTTTATTTGAGCACATGTCTTTTCCTTAACTTTAGGAGTCCACATCACCTTGGGACTTCACTTTAACTCCCCCATAATTTTCCACTTTGTTGTCGCACAGAATGTCTAGGCACCGCGACAACGCTTAGATCGGGGGCTGTCACCTTGATCCCCAATCTCTCCATTTAAGCTGTCCTACAACAGGCTAAGGGGGGTAGACCTTATGGAAAAATGGAATGAAGAAGAATTAGTTGGGAACCAACCAGTTCAAGAGACACAGTGAGGTGATCAAGTACTTGATTAAGATTCAACAAGACTTAGGATTAAACTAGATTTTAAATGATTAATACCAGTGCCTTATGGAGTCAACGTTTTTGCTAGGGAAATGAAGACCAAGTAATCGATTAGCAACTGCTGCTTAGGTGAATGACTATGAAATGCAGATCATAAAACTTAATGTGAGATGCGGGAATCTTGGTTGATTTTAGTTAAATGCTTACTTAGATTGTGAAACCTTCAATCCTTTCTGTGTTGAGCCTGATTTCATAGTAATTGGTAGAGAGAAGGTCAGGAGAAGCACACTAAGGTGTGATTAACGATACCTCTCCTGAACTTCTAACATACTTGGTGCCTCCGGCGCTGCAGAGAGCTGTGGCTCTGACGACTGCAAGGTCAACATTTTAAGTACTATTAAAACAGGTTTTCTCAAGAAAAGACAGATGGAGATCTATCTGTCTATAGACCAAGCTTATGCTTAGAAGTAAATTTTATCTATGCAAAGTTAACTTATATGCAAATGCACCGGAAGATGAGATGAAGTTAGACTCGAGGAGGGGAAAACACTTATGTTGCCAAAGCCCTCAATTACCCAAATGAAATGTTCCCCTTACGGATGAAGACTTAAAAATAAACTTTTGAAGATATTACAATTAAAACACATGCTTATTTCAAATCTTTCTGATACAATTATAGCTCAAAGAGAACAAAAACTTCTTTGCAATTTAATATAGATGTTCAGAAATATTCAGCTTAGGAAACAGAGATATGAAATCTATTATAATTCCACGACAAAACTCTTTAACAATTGCTTGAAGATTTTTGCAAAATGTCTAGCATGTAATGAGCATTAAATAATCCAAGCAATGATGATAGATAGATGCAAGATATTCCACAGGTGCACAATGTTTTAGCAACTAAATTTTTAGAGATTCAAATATTTTAAACAACCATGAAATTTAAAGGCTAACCGATTTAGATCCTAGAATTTAAATGATTATGCTTAGTGACCCAAATCTAAGAAAATTACCACCTTCCTATAGTTAAACTTGGGATATAAAAATTTAAGCACATTTAACTAAGGAAAAATTTTGATACCACACAAGTTTTTCTTTTAGATCTTAGTCTTAGCACGAAAGGACACCAAGAAGAAAATTTAATTTTGACAACTTAATTATTTCTTAGGTGAATTTCTCAATATGCTAAGTTTTATGAAACCAGTCTTAATGTGGTAAATGATTAATCAAGATTTTTTTAAAATATGACCAAAACAAAGCAACTGACTTAATAATTTTTTTTTAAAATTTATCTCTAAGTGTGAAAATTAATTTCGATTTATTTCCTAGCCACACAAAATAAACTTTATAGATTTTTATTTTTTTATTTTTTATTTATTTTTATCAAAAAATATAAAATCAAAAATCAAAATCCAAATCAGAGCAAATCAAAGTGAAAGTTGAAAAATAAAATAAACAAAAAAGAGATTTTTTCTTTTCTTTTCAGATTTCTTTTTAAATTAAAAAAAATGAAAGCTCACAAAACAAATTCGAACTATTTAAAGAAACTTAAACTAAATGAAATTGAAATGAACAAAAAAATAAAATAAAAGAAAAAACAACTAAACCTAAACCAACACCATATGCATACCATCCAAAATAAAATAAAAAAATCGAAGCGTTTTTGTTGATTGTTGCGTTGGTCAGACGGAGAGAACTCGACGACGGAAGAAGGATGAGGTATGGAGCTGCGATGAGAGCGGAAAGTTGTTTGCAAAAAGCAGGCAACAGTGAGAGATGGAAGGAGATCGCGCAGATAGGGAGGATCGCTGTGAAGCAGATGGCAAGAGATTTGTTGCACGTTTGACGGCTTAGGAAAGGAGCTGTGATGGGAGCGGAATGGAGAAGAAGAGATGCGGGAGTGATGGAGAATGCGAGGATGAGGGGATGGGGCTGCGATAGCAGCGTGCAGGTTTGAAGACGCAAGGGATTAGCAAAAAAGAGGAAAAGCGTGGAGGGAAAGGGATTTCAGGGGAGGAGGATACCACGTGAAATTTTTGAAGAGGCTGCAGGAATGGAAAGAGAAAAACACAGGTATTAGACAACGAAGGCAAGGAGCTTAGGTAGAGATGGACAAAACTGAGGGTATGAGCAATGCTTGATGGACAGAGCTGGACTAAGCGGATTTAAGAAGAAAGTAGCAAATGGAAAGACGCAGAGCTTCAACCAGGATTTTTCTTCTCATGTAGCTGTGGGCCTCTCCAAAAAAATTCGAAAATTCTTCAGCAAAACTGCAAAACTAAACTCTAGGTAGCAGACAAAATGGAAGGACAGCCCAATAAAACCCAGAAAATCCCAGATCAAGTTGATATGTTTTAATTCAGATTTATAATTGAAACCCTTGTAAAATTATCTCTCGATTTAAAAAAATTTGAGAAACCCTTGGACTGCAAAAATAATGCGCCTGTAAAAGCTGGTTTTGTGGTCAGATGTTACCCTCCAAGGCCTAGATCCGGTTTCAAAATCAAACATCACCTTCAAATCTGCAACCTTTTCCTGAAAGCACAAACACCCAGAACCCAAATATACAAAAGATAAATACAACCCCAGAAACCCAAGTCAAAAAAACCCAATTTTTTTTACAGATCTATGCACAGGAATAGCAGATCTACCAGATCTGGCGAGTGTGAGTCCAATTCAGCTCCCAGATCTGATAATTTAAGGTTCTTAAAAGCCAAATTTATCAATTTAGCAGATAAAAATTTTGAAGTTTTAAATTTAAACGGAGGTGCTTCGCCCATAACCCTTCATGCATCACCAATAAAATTTCTTAAGATAAGCCGGAGATCAAATCAAGCTGGGCACTTCAGAAAATACTAATTGGGAGTTGGCTGGTCCATCTGAAAACTTCTCCGAATGCCCAATGATTTAAAAAATCCAGAATTTTCTGCACAACTCGGTTCAACTATCAACATAGGGCGAGAAAACGATAATAAAATTCAGATTTAATAGAGATACCTGCTACTATATTCAAAATTTAAATTATCGTTCAAACCCTAGTGATTGAGCAAGATACCTATGCTCAAATCACTCTTCAGAAAGCTATCATCAATGGCTAAAACGAAATCTATGCATGAAAATAACACATCTCACAACATTTCCACAAAGAGGAACACCAGCAGAAATTAACTCCAAAGTCTTTCTTTATTGCTCATAAAAAAGATTACAAGAGAGCTTTCACTTAGCACACGGCTCAAAGATTGAATGATCTCAACTGACAACTGACCTCCTATTTAAAGATAAATCTTCCAACGGCTAGATTGAGTGATCTTTGTCAAAGTAATCTCGACTGTTGACGAGGATCACAATTTCTTTTAATCTCATCCATCGAAATTTTAATTATTGAGGAAATTTCGAAATTTTCAATTAATGCATTTAAATTAATTCAAAATTAAAATTTTGAATTAATTTCCTAAAAATTTTGACTTTGACTTAACCCCAGGGATCAAAGGCTAAAAATTTAGCAAAATAATCAATTAACTTTAGTCCCTTGACCTCTTAAAATTTAATTTTCAAAGGACCCACGAATTTTGCCTTTGGAAAATTTAAATTTACTTAGGATCTATAATTAATTAAATTTTTGGCTTAGGATTTTAATTAATTTTGGCCAGAAAATTTAATTAATTAACCTATGAGGGGATAAATTATTTTTTTAACCCTCAAGACACTTTATATCATGATTTTTATATTTTTATATCACAAGGGGGAACCCATCTGAAATAGACCCTTATAGATTACCCATTTCTGCGACACAAATATAATCCAGCAGATTAAGCAATTTGTAATAAAATAACCTAACCAAATAGTTAGGATTATTCCCAAATCACTTTTACACAGACTTGCCATACAACACTAGGAATCACCTAAGATCCTGGTCACAAAATTCATTTCGACTTTGGGTAAGGCTGAAGGAAAACTCTGCAGACCATCCGAGAATGGATCGGTGAGACAAAATACCTCCCAGAATGTAGATTGTTACTAGAAAAATAGGTTTACTTAGGCAATTACATACATGACACAGATTTGTTGAGATTATTTATATCACATACATGCAGAATGTGTTTACATTATAACATGACAATCAGGCTGATGATAATAGCTAGACGACGTGGACACATTGATCAGGTGCTATCCCTTTTGCGAAAAAAGGGGTTGTATTGCTATGGGTCGTTGACACGTAGTGGTCAACACACCTCATTTCGACAACATTTAGCATGTGTGGATATTTATTCTTTTCCATTTATTTAATTTATGGCTTAATTAATTGTCAGATTTCCCGCTAAAGTTAGGAAAAGTGGGTTTTAAGGGTTCAAAACACATTTTTAACCCCTCAAAGTGTATCATAGTAGAAATATGAGGGTGAGAGGTGCAAATTTCATTACTCATACCCCATACAACTTCTCTAGACATCATTTATTACATTACAAATACAATTTTATTAGTGATTTCCATAATGCGGAAAATCTAAAAATTTAAAAAATGACTACCTAGACCTAACCAAATTCCACAATTTTTTTTGTGTGATCTAGTATGGTAATATATATCGACTCTAGACACTAAGATGTGTTAGGGGTTCAACCTTCAAATTGGCACCCCTTTTAGGGTAAAACGTGAGTGAAAAAACCCAGAAAATTATCCGCCTCTAAAAAAGAAGAGATAAATGACCAGATAAAAAAAACACTCCAAGGTGTACTCGTTTGCTGATCGAGTCCAACATCCTAGGCTTGTTACTGACTCAAAACTCATCATTACTTGTATCACTTATTACAATTCTCCGCAGGGTGTGGAATCTGGGTACAAGAAAGATGATGAGAAAATAGAAGCAGAGTTTAAAAAACTCTGTTGGCTAATGATATCTAATGGTACAAGTGTCCTCTGGATCATCCTTGGGCAAGGAGTCTTTCATATAATCATTAGGTGCCACTCCAGTGGTCAACAGGGCCTATATTGAGTTAACTAGGTTGGCTTTAGCATAACCTAGAAGCATTACATAAAATCAGTGTTGAAAACATTGACATTGGCCAAAAATCGGTTAGGGTTTGGAAAGCATCTTATTGAAAACATCAGCGAAAAAATTAGCAAAAATAAACAAACCACAACAAACATAAAAAAGTATAAAATATATTCATTTTTTTTTAAATTTTAAACATAAAAAGTAACAACAACCTTAGATAAACACATTGGCACATAAATATGGAGTAAGCACAAATATATATGATGTAGTGGATGCCAAATAAAAAATGATACATCAAAGTTGATACTGAATCCTGAATCCTCACCATCAATATTATCCTCCGACCATTAAAATAAGATAGAAAAAGCTTAACATGTCAAATCAAGATTTTGTTTGAGTGATGGGTACATTTTTACTAGGGTCATGACTCATGGCAGAGGAATTCAACAATCACTGCCACCAACATCTAGGTATATAGAGGGCTTGATGCTCTTGACTAAATGCTAATTCGATCCCCTAATACATGACAGAATTGAATGGAAATGTTGCAATCCCCCAAATCCTGATATCCAGAAAACTTTTATGTCTGTTGGTTTTGTAGTGGGATCTAAAATTCTACTTTCTCCACCTGAAATCCAATGAGGTCCATTGAGATATATTGATATATGTTGTTAATATATATGTGTTGTTCATTAGTCCATAAATCCTTACTTCGCAGAATGAGAGTCATTTGGTTTACTTTAAAAATTTAACATTACCATTAATGACATAGCATTAGTAGGGGCTAGACAAATCCACTTGCCCAACATGTGGAATCCCTTCTAACACTGTGCAACAACCCTCAGCTACATTCCAAATTTGCCTCATAGCTCCAACTTGTTGAGTGAAATGACAAAAAATAAAGCGTTATGAATCAGGACTGTAATTTTTTAGTAAACCGTGCAAAAAACTGGAAAAATTTGCGATTTTTATTAAATCTTACATTGTTTATTTTACGGGAAAATCATGATTTTTTCAGGCTGAAAAATTGGCTGGATGAAAAAGCACATTTTTTCGGCACCGCCAAAAAATCAGAGATGTTATCAACACTGTATAAAATTACAAATAATTTCAGGCATGGCCAAATGTGGAATTACAACCTTAATTTCATCAAGCAAGAGTAACATTTCAGCTGCCCTGGTGATAACATTTTTCTTTTGGTTAAATCTTTTGCTCTTTGAATTCATTTCCAAACTTAAGTTCCTCGACAGAGCATCTGCTTTTGGAAATCACCAGCTCATGATAAAAATTAGGTAGTGATAATGTTTCTTTTTCCCATTTTTGTGTTTGATTTGCTTTCAAGTTTAAAGATAAATTAATGACCGATTTAATGCAGCTGGAATCTACATGAAATAATGATTTTCAACTTAAAACATAGAAGCCCGCTGGGTGATTCTGGTGCTTATATCATTGTTCTGGCAGTTAACTAGTGTGTGTTATTCAATTATGTGTCACTTGAAAGAATAATTGGAAGAATTGTTATTGCTAGTCAGATTTGATTGCACTGTATTTTTCTATTGTTACTTATCTGGAGAAGGATAGATTAAATCAACGAAGGAGATTTGCTGTCGTGATTGCAAGACCTTGAAAAGAAATTGGAAGGATCTTTTTACTTGACAACATCAAGATATTTTATCACAAGGATTTCTCCATTTTAATGTCATTTAGGGTTCGTTTTTAGAAGTTTGGAAGCATATGGCATATTGCACTTTAGTTACTAATGAGCGAAATACTTAGGTTGGTTGCTTTTATTCAATAGATTGGTTCCGTCAATCATTGTGCATCTGGTATTTACTGCTATCTGAATTAATTACTCAAGTGCTTTGTAATGGCATTTACTTCATGAGAGTAAAGCTTTTGATTTTAGTTGTTAATTTTCCTTTATCATGATTGGTATTGGTGACTGATAGCTTTCGAAAAGTCTCAATTATTGAACCTATTTGAGGTTTTTGATTCCTTTAGTTTCATGGCAATTTTTAGTTACTTGACTTTTTGGAATCTGACGACTTTGTGCAGGCATATGCATTTCACACATTTAATATGTCACCACTAGGGCGAAACACCAAGCTGGCCAGTCAAGCCACAAGAAAGTCTAGCTCTTATGGTGATGTTTCAAAACTCAGCCTGTTGAGAACTTTCTTACAGGAAGTGGGCTTGTTGGATTTAGGCTGCCGCAATGGTGCTTTGGCTACAAATAGCTCGAGCTACTCGAGAAATATTTCCCTTGGCATTGGTTCTTGCAAGGGCACAATGAGCAATGCGATTTTGCCTAAACATCCAGTACAAAATATAGTCCTTCGCAGATTATTCTCAAGCAAGCCTTCAGGGAAAAGTATTGTTTTTTCCCTGTAATATATATCTTCTTAAAACATTTGGAATAGGTTCTTCACCCTTTATTATGGTGTTTTTCTTTTCAATTGTATTTACTTTAATGGTATCTTGTGTTGCAGAATATGAAAATTTTTATCCAAAAGGCAAGAAGGAGGTTCCAAAGGGGCGAGAGGGGCAAAAGCCAGAGTCTAGAACTGGTATGTAGTGGTACACTGATCTGGGGCAAGCTTAGTGGTAGTTGCTTCTTTTCACTCTATGGATGGCTGCTATGTACCATTACAATTTATACACACCCTTTTCTTTTTAAGTTCGGCAATTTAGATAGGATCAAGGAGGTAGATAAACAGTCCACGTTTTAAGCAGAAAATGGATCAACCAGTCCATGTTTTATTAGTCTTTCTATCTGCTTTCATCTCTTTGTTGCATATGTTGGCTGATGATTCTTCAATTCTTGTATTCTCTCAAGATCTTCATCTGCTTGTCTTCCATCTATTTCTTTTCCATTTCATGCTTGTCAAACACTTCTGTAATTGCTTAATGCTTTTAGTATGTATTCTCTTTTACTATATAAAAGTCAGATAGGCAGTATCCTTGGTTAATTCATGTTGAACAAAATAAAATTAGAGGCACTTACATTAGGGACAAGTATAAATTCATTTGGTGGATGTCACTGTTGGAAGAGCATATGGAGTTGAATTTTAACTTTTTAATCGATCCAACTTCATAGCCAAAATTGGAAGAGTGAAAAAAGAAACAAGTCTGTCAAGAGTATAGAATTCAGTATGTTATATCTTGTATGCTATGCAAAGGAAAGTTGTCTTTGGAATGTGTATTGCATCTCCTTAGGTAAAGTGATTGTTACTCTCCATGTGTAGATGTGTTCTGCTTTGGAAAATATGGTTGGAAGTTGGAACATGGCTACACTTCATATTTTTCCACCTACATTCATGATTATCTTCTGCCTTTGGTAAATATCGTGGTCTTTGATGTAAAAGTTGACCAGGTTACTTTTGTGCAGTGTTGTGAAAATCGTGTTTTTTTTGAATAAATTGCGATTTTTTTTCCCTGGAACGATTAAATCGGCTGATTAAATCGTAATTTTTGTATTTTTTTTTTTTAATTTTGCCGATTTTACCGATCTGTCCCATTTTTTTTTTTTTTTTGTTAAATTGTTCTGGACCTTTGCTGATTTAATCCCGATTGATCATTGCAACATTGCTTTTGTGGTCAGTTCATGTTGAATAAGCCTTTTAATTTTGTGGTCTTACATTTTGTTGGAGGGGTATAAATTGTAGAATTTTGGTGTATAGATACACATACAATGTATAAGAAGGTGGAGAAAACAATACAAGTTATATATATATATATATTATTTTTATTTTTATTTTATTTTTGTTGCAGCGTATACATGTCTCTTACACACACATGATTTTGCAGTATATACATATGTCTCCCATTTCTGGATTAGACGGCTGATTGTCATAGGTTTCTTGTCCATGAGAAAAAACCAACAAAATATTAGAAATATTTAAACTGCTGTTAACATTGCTGCTAGAGTGCATTGGTCTGCTTTCATTGTTCAACATAAATGGGTGAGTTTAATAAATCTTGTGGGTCTGCAATATGTCAACAATATATGAACAAATAAGACTATATATATGTCAACAACATATGAACAAAGAAGACCTATGTTGTCATATATATATATATATATATATCAACAATATGTGAACAAAGAAGACTTGATTATACATTTAATTTTGTGATCTTACATTTTGTTGGAGGGGTATAAATTGTAGCAAAGTTTGGTGTATAGATACACATACAATGAACAAAGAGTTGGAGAAAACAATAAAAGTATTATTATTATTATTTTTTGTTTTTTTCTTTGTTTTAATTTTATTGCAGCATGTTGGAAACATAATCTATAGGGATTATATAAATTTGGATTATTCACTTGAGAAGAAGGCGAAAAGCTGCAAGTGAACTTGAACAACCATCGTGAGTCCAAGAGACCTCTTGGAAGATGAAAACAATGGTCATAAACATTGTATTTATGTGTATCATACGAATGAATAAAGTATCACATGCTTTTCTATCTCTTGTCATTTTTTGTGTCCTCTAACAATGGTATTAGAGCCACGAAGGAGCCTCGAGTTTTGTGATCCTCCTTTTGCAACCTGGGTGATCTTCATGCGAAATCATGTTTGATTTGTTTGTTCATGATTTTCCCTCTATGTGTAGCTGATTTTCGCTCTATGCATAGCTCTAGTAGGTTTGTCGAGAAGCTTTGCATGCTTTTGAGGTAGACAAGACTTTCACTTGTGGTCTGCCTTTAAAGCTACAATTGAGAGTGAGGGTCCTATATATATAGCCAGGTAAGTACCCTTTCATGAACGATCATGTCTGTAGAGACATGCCTCTTCCCTACTAATTATTAGTTAATTAATCATTGTATATGTCTATTATTATTTATGTTATTTTTACTATTTTTATATATATTTTATTCATAACATTGCCTTCCTCTTCAAAAAGCTTTGTCGTCAAAAAGCTTTTCCTTTAAAGCTTACTAATGAAAGACTTGATCTCTTTTTTTTTGTTTCGAATGTCTTCTTGTCTCGGGACTGTCATCTTCATCGAAACAAAATTGTTGCACTGAGAATGGATCTGACTATCCTAAATTAATCTTCTGTGGAATCTTGTGGTTATTGAATACTTCTTGAGAATTGCTATCACAAGACTAAATTGAACTGACATTAGTAGTCTTTGGAGCATAAGTTTGTTGTTTATGTTCAGAGTGATATAGATTCGTAGATTGATTGAGATGTCTGTTCCTGTGATTCAAATGTAGATAAAGAGTTCTTTTGGTTTGTCTTTCCCCTATCATGTGTGTGGTGGTGTCTTGATTTACTTCGGGTGATGATCTTGTTGAGTTGGTTACAAAACCTTCACTTGGGATGTTTATCATCTGAACTGCAACATCTACTTGCGTCTTTTCTTCAACCGATTTGCCTTCTTCTTGAGTTATGATATAAGTATTTATTCCTTTCTCTTGAACTTGGACTTCTACATTCAATGCTTCCTTCTCAATAAGCTGTTGTACCTTGTTTTCCAACAACTTCTTGTCCTTTTTAAGCTTCTTAATTTGCGTCAGTAGTTTTTCACCATGGTATTTAAGCCAAGAAACTTCTTCATTTTTTCAGCAATGATCTTGTCAACTTCTCTTTGCATATTTTGTAATACTTCTTTACCTTCTTGAAAAATTACTTTTGAGATATCTAGTATGTCTTCTAGTATTACAGAATCTGGCTTCACTGTAACATCTTGTAATGTTGTCTTTTTCTTTTTGTATGAAAATGTCAAAAAATTCTTCTTCATATTTAGGATAAAAGATCCTAGTGATTCGGTCCAAGGCGAACCCAAACTGTATCACTATTGTCGCAAAACAAGGTTTTAACGACGAATTGCGAGACAAAAGTATAGTCTCCAATAGTTAGTTATAGATTGCTTATAACGTATTGTTTGTCACCTGTGTCAACAAAATTTGTTTAAACAATATTTGATTCAGGAATCACTAATTGGTTAGCACATTAGTACTAACATAGTTATTATTTTGAGTAGGATCAATAGAAATGATAACATCATTTCCCGCAAGTGATCCTTTGATTTTAAACAACGCATCGACACATATACTAAAAGTTTTAGGAAATCTTCCCTCTTTCATTTCTGAATTACACTCAATTTCTTTCTCGTCAGCGATTGACTCCATTTTTGCTTTGTTAAGATGAACTTGGGGATTTTAAAAGTAATCCCTTTTTTTATTTTTAATTTTTCTTTAGTCGATATACTTTTTATACTTTTAGACTTATATATATATATTATATATATATATATATATATATATTCTCTTTTTAATAAAAATCTTAAATGACCTTTTATAATTACTTTAATAATTCACTTTACCTCTATAATTCTTCTTATAAATACTTTTCCACTTATAATTACCTTAATTACTTCCTTCCTTCACACTTTAATATAATACTTACCTTATTTTAGATTTTTTTCCTTAAAACGTTCTATAATCCTTTTCAATATAGTTTATCATAAATTCTTTTTTAATCAAAACCATATATATATATATATACTCCTTTTAATAAAAATCTTAAATGACCTTTTATAATTACTTTAATAATTCACTTTACCTCTATAATTCTTCTTATAAATACTTTTCCACTTATAATTACCTTAATTACTTCCTTCCTTCACACTTTAATATAATACTTACCTTATTTTAGATTTTTTTCCTTAAAACGTTCTATAATCCTTTTCAATATAGTTTATCATAAATTCTTTTTTAATCAGAACCATAAAACTTTATGTACAAAATAACCACCAAATAGTCGTCTTCGTACGAATCAGGCACCAATGGATAATATGCAATCAAGGTTGGAAAACAAGACGACGAATGGGAATATTCGGACAAGTTTTGGGAATAGGTTGGCAGGTTTGCTTGATGGGTGGCAGGGCATACGGTTTGACGATTGGATGAAAATAACCAGGCAACGCGTTGGTATCAACAAAAACGAAGGGTGGTCAAAGCGCTTACAGTGGAGCAGGGAGGAGCATGGCAACTAGGGCTTACGGGACGAGTTGCTGGGGTATGGATGAGCAGAGCGACGACAAGGATCGTTGTGAGCTATGGCGAGCAACTGCTAGGACGACGGAAGTGGATGGCATTGGATGGTTGAGTTGAGGAGTGACTGTGGAGCAGGATTGAGGGTCGCCTAGCCGAGCTGAGAAGGGAAACAAAGGTCTGTTTTTATGGGTTTCTTTGGAACGAAGTATAGGCGCAAGTCTGTAGACGCTGCGGTGTGCCTGGAACAGGTCTTGGTTGATGGTTATGAGCCGTGTGTAGTGAGGCTGGTCGATTAGCTGTGTTGGAGAATTGACAGGATGGACCTGCAGGTTTGAGCTGCAGTGGCTCGAGCAGTGGCGACTGTGGTGTGCCTGTCCAACACTGGTGGATGTGCGTTGTTTGGCTAGGTAAATTTGAATTACTTCATCCTTTCTTTTGTTTTTGTTTTTATTTTCATTTTTATATTTTCAATTATTTTCGTATTTTAGAAAAAAGAAGAAGCAAATTTAAACTTGGCTATATATATTTTAAATGGCCAAAGGCCTAACAGCAGGCTGGAGAAACTCCAAAACTGATAGACAACAATGAAGTTGACGAATTTGACGGTCAAAGACTTGGATCGGAGAACCTGGCTTTATGAAGTGGTTAACTTTGATACCAAATGAAGTGTTCTCTAGATTAAATACTCCAGAAGACTTGGAATTAGTAGATCTCCATTGAGATATAAGAATATATATATTAAAATGTATGAATAAAAATATGATACAATTGAGAATGAGGGTCCTATATATAGCCAGGGAAGTACCCTTTCACGAACGGTCATGTCTGTAGAGCTATGTTGCAGGAAACGTAGGGCAAGGGGGCGTTTCCGTATGGAAATGGGTGCGAAACGCTGAAACGCGTTTGGTATGGCCTTGAAACGCGTTTCAGGTCGTACTGCCACGTTTCACGAAACTGAAACGTGGCCAGTACGGCCTGAAACGCGTTTAAGGGCTGTACGACTCACGTTTCAGCTTTTTACTTGTGTTTTTAATTTTTTTTAGTTTGTTTTCTAGTTTATTTTTAAGTTATCCTAGTGTCTTCTAGTTGCTTCTAGACGCCTGTCTAAAGTTATAAAAGTGAACTTTTGCCCTAGTGTTGATATGCAGTTCATGGTAATGTTAAATTCTTAAAGTAAAAGGATGAAAATGAAAAATAAAGGAGAATATCACTTTTACTTAA
>APFE031228903.1:214257-233946 GCA_000404065.3 Pinus taeda | reverse complement strand
ATTTGGGGAGGTCGCATTTCGTATCGCTTCCCGTTTCGGAAACTCGTACCCGTTTCCCCGTTTCGTGCAACCTAGCTGTAGAGACATGCCTCTTCCCTACTGATTATTAGTTAACTAATCATTGTTTTTGTCTATTATTATTTATATTATTTGTACCATTTATATATATATTTTATTCATAACACTGACCCCACCAAATGGAAATATATGGACATCTAGTAGTTCTCCATGAGCATCTGTCCACACACAAACGAGCCATTTCCAATCTTCAATGAAACCAAAACAACAATGGAGATTCGGTGCCTTTTGGTTCCCATGCCCTAAACTGTCAGATTCCAGTCCTTTTGCAGCAGTGCTTGAACCAATATCTTTTGGTCAAATTGAATTTGAAGGATGAGTACTCTCATTTGCATCATTAGACATGGTTCTCACTGAATCTGGAGTAGCAACACTAATCACAGGGTTAGAAACAATGTTATCTAAGGAACTAGGTTCTGCCAAAATAAACAGTGGCTCAAACAGGTAGTACACATCATCTTGGGATGAAAACTCTCCAAAACTGCTGGAATCACATGTAGTTGACTCTCCCTGCCTTGTTTGCCAAGAATTATCCCAAGCACTGGGTTGTATGCATCCTGTATCAAGTAAATTGTTTCTTTATAAAGATGGTGTTCCCCCAGTAGTGCAAGATATATCATATACCACAATCATTCCAATGTCCTTGAACAACTGAGCTCATGTGCACATCTACTGGTCGGGCTCTATGCAACATCGTGGGTTGTTGCAATGTGTCATAAACAAGAGTCAAGTGAGGGATTCACTAAGCCTCATTATACACAGTAAAATCTGTTTCTCTATGAGTGATTAACTCAGTAACTGGAGGTCTGCTAGCTTTGAGAATCATTTCTGCCATGAGGACTTGTAAAACAAGCTTAGGAACACTGAGCCCAAATAGAGTAGGAGCACTTAAATTCGCTGTTTCATCCAGAGTAGTAGCATAGTCTAGAGCCTTCCCAACTTGACTATAATTTAACAACCTCCTCTCTCTATCTAGACTGTTAACTATTGCTCCAAGGGAGCTGCAAGCTCCCACAACTATCTGAAGTACTACAAATGGTTCAACAAAGGGGCATATCACATAGAGCACCATGCAAGGGTGACTCTCAGTGTTTTTTTGATTTCCTGGTGTATTTATACTAATTTAAAGGTTCTTAAACACCCTTGAAAGAGATTTGTGGTAGCTGTTGACATCTCGATTCCCAACTATTTTCAAGTCCCATTAAGTAATCATTTACCAAACCAATGAAAGATAAATTGTGGCCTGTCTTTCGAACCTGTGTTGGGCATTCTATAGGTACAACACCAGATGAAGCCCGTCTGCTTGAATTGAAGCTTGATTGCCCCCCAGTATTCATAGAAGTATGTGTCCCAAGTTTACACGCCTCATATACAGTACTCAACTGCTGAAAAAAATCAGCGAATGCAGAAAGTAGCTCGAGCAAATAACATAATACGAAATAGGTTTTGGAAGGGCATATGGCTCAAGTGGAGAATCCTGGTAACTACTATAGAGGTAGATGGGGTAGGACGGTTCATTGTGAATTGTGTAATTGCACATATAGGAGGCGATGGTGCCAATAACCACTCTCTCATCCTTAGTTACCTGACAGTTGATATCTTCTTCCAACCAACTTCTTAGATGTAGGATAGCTTTTTAAATAATAGTCCATTTTTTTGTTTTAATAATATCAAGGATTTTGTCTTTCCTGGCTCTATTGACAATAGCCCATTCTTCCTGCATGTTCATGATACTGCCACTATTCGTTGTCATTTTGAAACAAAAGCCAACCTTTTCCTTAAGCAGTGAATACTCGGTGATCAGAAGGTTTGACACCTTGAAGAAGTTTACGAATCTGTTTGTTTGAGGGGCTAGCTTCACTGCATTGGCCAATTCTTGTCATGTGTGGACTTAATGTGAGCTTTTAACTTATATTCACCTGCATATCTTTTTCCACATTCCTGAAATGGACAAATATGATAGTTCTCTGGTGAATGTGTTCGCATATTTGCATGGAAGTTAAAATCCAGAGAAATTGCCTTACCACAAATTTCATGTGAACATGTAAAATGTTTTTCTCTCGTATGGATGAGTAAATGTCTCTTGAACTTGGAGCTATCTAGAAATTTCCTGCCACAACCTTCATAATGACAAACATGTAGTCCCTCCTCGTGCACATGTGAATGCTTCCTCAAAGCATCTGTAAAGGTCTTTCCATAGCCTTTATATCTGCAAAGGGAAACCCCTGGGGACAATGATTCGGGTCCTAGCTCCTTCTCTTGCTGCCCTAGAGAGATGATAGCACCCTGATCTTCTTCTTCTTGCCTAATGGTGTCAATCTTTTCTTATTCTACTACATAAGATTGACTAGTCCAGACTTTCTGTCTTGTATCTGTCTTGTATCTTTTTGATATTCAATGTTTGTAACTGCTAAATGATTTGAATAATCTTTGTGCATCTTTTCTTCTTTTACTAGATTTTCGCAGGCACTTGTCTGCTTCTTGTATACCCATGACCACTTTTCTAGGTATGCTTTTATCCTTGCTTCAACTTCTTTTGCACTTTGGTTTTCTGTCTTTGGCTTACCATTAATATCATTAGATTTGTTTTTCTTGCAACTAGCCCAAAGGTCATTCCATTTCCTTATACTTGCTTTCTGTTGTGTGCTCTTAACATCAGGTTCTTCATTTTCCTGGTCCAACTCCTCTAATATTGTAAGAGCCACTCTGTTCCAATATTGCAATTTTTTCATAGTTTCTGCTTGTTGCTCTTCCAACTTCCTTCGAGACTCTTCATACTCCTTGCCAAAAAATGCTTCCAGCTGCCCCATCTTCAAACACTCTTCAGGCTTGGCAGGAGAGGTAGCTTTGATACCGATGTAGTGTACTTGTGGAATTTTGCCCTAGGTTTTTTGTAGGCAACTAGGATTTATAACAAAATTATTCTTTACTGTTCAAGAACTAATTATTCCAACTTCTAGTAAACAGTATGTCAACCATATAGAACAAGTTTACAGATTGATTCTCCAATAATGCAACAGTAATGATATGATCCAAATTCAATTGTTCGGTAAATCCAACCAGCTCCAATGCAATTACAAGAAATTCAAAATTAATTCAAGATTCAACAACGAGGTAACTATTCACTAACTTCTATCAACTTTCTGAGCTATATTATTTGATTCTAACCAAGGGAGACCGCCAATACAATCTTCAGGATAAACTCTAATCCAACTTTATTGGACCCAATTACACTATTCTGTTTAATGCAATTCAAACCAGAATTGCTACAGGATGAAACCCTGACCTACTACAGGTAACCGTCTGCAACACTATCCTAATCTCAGGGAGAGGATGCGATATACCTCTGCTTAGAATTTCTCCGCAAGATCTAGCTTCAGGTACCGATTTACTTTAGAAACTTCAACACTTTGTGAGGGTTCAATCTTGCCTTCAAGGGCCTCTCTTCTTACTGATAAATATTGTTGGATCATAGGAAAATGTCACAGATCTATCCACAATTCTTCAACCGCATAAGTTGTCCAAAGGGATTTCGTCCCACTTCAGAAAGGTTTCTTCTCTACCATAAGGTACCTTCGCATGGGTTTAGACCTCAAACACTTCGATTTGATTAGGAGTATACCACAAAAATCTTCTGAAGAAGTCCTTGCTGCCTCAGAAGGTTTGACCAGCCTTAGAATTATTTGACAGATTGTTTTTGTTTTAGTCCTCAAAGATATGATGTCCAACTGGTATGAGAAGATCTTCAGACTATTGTGCCTAGTTTAGGATGGCTCTGTTCCACAATTTCAGTCGTTGACCTCAGGAATATTTTCGACCCTCTTTAAAGAGTTTAACCCTCTGTCACAAAATGTCTTTTTAAGAGTTTGAGCCTCAGACTTTTTGATCTGTTCAGGAATCAACTTCACGTCTAGACCTACCAATTCGTTCTGGTTAGATAATTGCCACAGAGAGTTTTGTAATTGACAAATTCTTGGAATGAACATGGGGCATCCATTGTATCTGATGGATGGACAAATGTAAAAGGCAAGCCATTGATGAGTGTTCTTGCTGTGTCTACTGGTGGTGCAATTTTCCTTTTAGCATATGATTACTCAGAAAAGTTCAACACCCCTATAAACATTGCAGAACCATTACCTCAAATAATTGAACATATTGGCCCATACAATGTTATCCAAGTCATCATTGCTAATGCTTCTAATTGTAAGGCAATGGGAGCAATTATTGAGGATGAATACCCCAACACATTTTGGTCTGGGTGTTTGGTTCACACAATGAACCTTTTGATGCATGATATTATTGAGAACAAACACCCTCAATACAAATGGATTGGTGATTTGTACAAGAGAGGCAAAAGAATGATAAAATTTATTATGAATCATAGCAATATCCATGGGCTTTTCTGTAGTCACTCAAGTTTGGAGCTGCTGAAGATTGCGAAGACTAGATTTGCTAGCTATTACCTCACCTTCAGGCACCTTTTGAAGGTAAGAGAGTCATTGGTTAGCATGGTATCAAGTCAACACTGGCAGGTATTAAAGGACAAGGCTCCAACCGTAGTTGACAAGCAAGGTTTTGAATAGGTGGACGACACTGCTCTTGATGGTCTGTTTTGGGCACGTGTGAGGGAAGTTTTGCAATTCACCAAGTCCATTTATAACATGATTCGTTTTGTAGATACAGATGCACCAGTGATTGGGGAGGTGTATGAGTAGATGGATAACATGTTGGGGAAAATAAAAGATATTGTTCAGGAAAAAGATCCCAACTTGTATGATATTATTCACAAATGTGTGCGTGCACAATGGAATAAACTTAATGTTCCATTACATGCCTTAGCGTATATTCTTATGCCAAAATACTACTCTCCAACTTGGTTGAGCAAACCTGCACCTGCGGGTGGGGTTAGGGCCAAACCCCATACAAATCCAAAGGTATGAAATGGATATTTGAAAGCATTAGACAAGTTGGTACCTAACAAGGAGGAGTGTGTGAATCTGCGTCTTGAACTAGGCAGATACTTCACTAGCACTGGAGTGTTTGGTTCTTTGCATGCAGTGGAAGATAGGGACAAATTTGATGCTATCACATGGTGGGTAGGGACTTTTGCCAAAAAAAAAAATGCTTTGACAGGTTGTAAATACTTCTTTTGCATAGAGGTGTTGGAGCACCTACAACTTCATCCATAATGTGAGAAGAAACAAACTCAATGAAAACTGGGCAAAAAGTTTGGTTTATGTGCACTACAACTTGAGGTTGTTGAGTCATTATTGTGATCGGACTTGTGAGGATACATCATATAAAACTTGGGACAACAACCCAGAGGAAGATATTTTGGAGGATGGTGCTCTACATCTAGAAGAATTGCAAACAGAGCTTTTGAAAGATGATGACGAAGCCACGCCAGCCATGCCACCCCTACCATCTAGTAGTAGTGCTCGAGTTCCAACATCTTTGCCTTTGCTGCTGTCACCTCCATCTACCTCTGCATGTGGCTTCTGGTTTTGGTCGTTTGACTATGCGGGAGGAGACTCCCAGTAGACCATCATGGCCTTCTCAGAAATTAGACATTTGTCTTGGCAAGAGGCCCAACCATTAGCAGTAGATATTGGATTTACTCATTTTTTTTAGTTTCTAGTAGTTTTTATAATTGTTCACTCTTTCATATTTATTATGATATTTTTTTGTAAACAATACATGACAATTTAAGTTTGAATTTTGAAATTTGAAGTTGGCAATTATAACTCATTAGTAATGAATTATGAATATATTATATGATGGTTCATGAATGTTGAAAGTTGACGAACGTGCCTTGTAATTATCATTGCATATATTTCATTTCATGTTAGATATTCTTTGTTGTAATGGTTAAAAGTACAACTTTAGTGATCAATGATGATAAATGTTATATATTTAATTTTGATTCTTGAATGCTTGAAACTTTAAGGTTGATGAATCATGAGACTCGATATGTTGTATGTTACTAACTTGTGGAAGTAGTTGATGAGGATTATAACTTCTAGCTGATTGATGTTATATGGTTCAATACATGTTTATGTTTTTTTTTTTTTTTTTTTTTTTTTTTTTTTTTTTTTTTTTTTTTTTTTCTTCTTTATATCTAACTCATCATTCTACATGCTTTTGTTGACATATATGCATCAAAATATATATTATATAAAAATTTGCTCCTGATTCATTCCCAAACCGGGAGCATTTGAAAATGTTGCTCCCCGCTCCTACTCCTCGCTTCCGCTCCCAAGTAACCTTGATTAGAGTTTCCAGAGAATTATAAATTGTGTTTTTTTTTAAATGAATGTAACAATCATTTAATTAAGTTTGTGGAGTGATTAGATGTGTTAAGTGTTTTTATGCTAACAGTCCCGTGCCCTTCATGGGCACTTGGATGGCCCCTCAAGGCAAAACCAAATCACAGAAATACCTGAGTTTTTTGTGGAAACAACCTGGAAACAAAAAAACTGCTGGGCATACCATATGATGTTTCCAAATTGGGAAACACCATATGGTACAACTGGATGCATTTTCAGGCTGTTTCGTATTGGTTTCTGCATTTCTGGGCATTATGGGGACTGGTACGTGGCCTGGGCAGGCATTTACTGCAACATAGATTAAGATCCTTGTGTGCACGATGATTTGACAATACAGTTGATTTGTAAGTCTGAGATATCCCCTTCTTATCACACAATCTTATCTTTATTGTCTGGACTATGAAGATTCTTTATAACTGCAGTTTCCCATTCATATATATAATATATATATATAATATATATATTTTTTTTTCATATGGGAGATAAGCTGACTACATCCAATGGGCTAGTCATTGTTATACTTTGAACTATTAATTTCTAATATTTGCAGATTTATCTGTAGGCCCAAAGTGATGTTCCCAGGAAACATCTTCTGTATTTCCTTCATTTAAGATTTGTGCATGCAACACCAGATGCAACTTCTGCTTTCTCTATATTATGTGGAAATTTGCTTTCTCCCCATTGGTGCTTGCTTTGGTGGTTTTGAACACACACACACACACACACACACACACATTATAGTTGTTGTTGGTCTGTGATCCTACTACATCCAGTGGGTCGTTATACTTTGAGATATTAGTTTCTAATCGTGTCAGTTTTGCCTCTATGCCCTAAAATATGCTCTACGAAACATCTTCAGTGTGTTGTCTTGATTTAAGATTTGTGGATGGAACACCAGATACAACTTCTGTATTTCTTTTTATTATGCAGAATTGCCTTCCTCCCTTTGGTGCTTGCATTGGGGGTTTTGGACATATTTAATATTATAGGTGTTGTTGGTCTGAGTCCTGACATTGTAAATGATGAACTTAAATTACAAGGGTTTGGATTCAGATCAGCCGATTTTTTTGAAAAGTTATGAAAATTCAGCGAAATGGCATATGTATTGTAAAAACATGAACCAGAAAAATAAAAATAAAAATGTCAAAATTCAAAACCATCCATTACTTTGAAAAAACAACCAAAAAGGGAGTTATCGTTAATGTATGATATGATTTATATTAGCCATAAGATTTGAGACATGATATGTAAACATTGACATGACGTGCAAGCATTGGACATGTCCAGGATATGTATACATTGCACACATCAGAAACTCAAAAATTTGTGTGTTTTTACACTGTGGGGGTGGGGGAGGAGGGGGGGGGGGGGGGGTGGTGTTTATTTTATAAGCAATTGCGGATTTTTGGGCCATATACTTTTGTTTCTTTAATTCTTTTTATTATAAGTATTCTTAATATGTTCTTTCATTAAAGAAAATGAGTTGTTTTGGAGGATCCACTGGTGGTCTGTTTCTAGCAGGCTGGAAACATATCAGATGAATCACATGGTAGATCCTTGGCATTTCAATTTGGAAATGGATCCTTGTCTGGTCCGGATCTGAATCCATTTACGATCTGCAGAAACATGGATCCTGGATTCAACCCAGGTGGATCCAGTAACTTATGAATGAGAATAGGAAACTCTATTTTACAAGTATCTTGATAATGCTTCCATAAGGAATGTTTTCTAAACTCTTAATACAATCTAGTGCTCAATAGATATGGAGGATACAAAGATTAATGCTTAGCCTTGAATCTGTGAATTGGAATCATAACATAATGTGCATATTTTCTCTGTGTGCGATCTTTAAGAAATGCAGATGCTAAACTGTTCTTTTTTTTCTTGGCATGGTGAAAATGTGGATGCTGCGGAAGACTCAAAGTCTGAAGACCCAAAGAGCTTTTATGAAGTATCTATCAAGCAATTTCAGCATTATTTCTTGCTAACAGTGGGTGTTGCTGCAATCCTCACAACATTCAGTTTCGGCCGTCATGATAAACAACAGGTGATAATATGAAATATTAGACTTTCGTGCATCTTTTCTGTGGCTAGATTACCTGATATCTACAATTGTAAAACAAATACCAGTTTATGGAATTTTTACATATTTTTGAACTTGTTATTCTTTGATTCATCATTTTCAAATAATACTGCATAGCAGTATTTTAAAATTTAATGTGTTATCTGTACATTCAAAGCTTATGCAAAAAACAGTTGTGCTATCTCTTTTATTGTGACAGAAGGCTCTTTCTACAGTCTATTATGAATCAATGTGAGCAGACACATGGCATTTAAAATTTTAGGCCAGTGAGATCCTTAGGAATATGTCAAATAATTCACATGACATTGAGAAATACCTTCTTGCCTTTTGCATTAGTCAAAACAAGTTTTTGAGAAGATGGATCAACTGATGGTAGGTTTAGTTGGAGGGCACCCACTAAGACCAATAATATATATGCTTTGCTGCTAATACTTTGGTGCAATTATTGAACTTGACTACCAGAGAAATGGGTTTAGTTACCCAACTTGGCCCAATCCAAGTCCATTTAAAAGCCAACTAGTTTTGCTTAATTAACACACTATTTTGGGTTTTTGTGGCATTGCCTCCTTTTCCAATTAATTTTGGAGCCTTGATGCCTTAAAGGCTATTTTTTTTGATGTAGTCCGTAGTTCTTTTTTAAGAATGTCCTTTTCCTTCGGTATTGTTAAGAAGGCATCAATGGAGTAACTGTTAGCTAATTGCTGGTTGGCTTATGTTGGAAGGATAATATTGCTATTTCTTCTAAAACTTTTTTGAATCCCAAAGCATCATCCCAGAGTAAAAGAAACGAAGGTAGGAAGGTGACCGTGGTGAGCTGATGTGAACAAATGAAAACCTGTAGATTAGAATCCATTGATCGTGACAGAAGCAGATGCATTTGCAAAGGGTGTTTAGTGATGGAATATAATAGATTTTAAGATGTTTAGACTAGAAGGGCATTCCGCTTTGTCATAAGCACTAACAAATTCAATTTTTGATTAATAGTGTCATGCCCCTAGATCTATAGCCCAGAAACATCATCGGGGATATATCTACCTCTTAGAAAGGCTGTTTGTGTCCAATATTACTATTTGGGGCAAGTTGTGTAGAAAACTATTGATCTGCACCGTTACCGGTTTACAAGTTTCCATGTGTTTATTTGGCTCAACACACATGTTTCGTCATGCTGATATAAATTTCAGAATCCATTAATTGTAAACATTCAAAGATGCTGCTCCTCTCCTAAGAATTCGAGCCTCCAATCTCAACGGAAAATTCTCCTTAGCAAACTCTCCTTCCCTCCTGGAAGTTTCTCCTCTCCTCTTCTCCTCATGCTCTCTCAAGTGTGTAGTGAAGAACCAACCTCCCTTTTCTCCTTTTGTGTCTTAGAAAAGACTGGATCCCTAAACCTAGGATCCAATGGATGAGATTTGATCTCCAAATCTCAAGATGTGTTGTTGAGATTAAGTCTCACAATTGACCCCCCTCACTCATTGGCCTCATTACTTAAGAGCCTCCTAGTACCTTTTTTTCTCATAAAGTGATTTTTGAACTCACTTTAATATTAGAAAAGTACACTTAGTACTTTACACAAAGTCAATTTATAAAGTACAAGTGACTTTAATATTAGAAAAGTACATGGTACAACAATACCTTTTCCACCCATGACATTAATATAAGTCATAAATGTCACCAAGACAAAAGTACTTAATGTGTCTATTGGGCTAAAAGGGATAAATGCCTAGTAACACCTCTCCTTGGTACTATTTCCAACGCTCCCTCTTACCGATGAAGGTGTTGCTCACCACTCCTATCCCGTTTTTGAAGAAAACATGCTTGCCTCTTGGCAAAGACTTGGTGAGAATGTTTGCTACATGCTCATCAGTGGATATATACTCAAGTTTCACTGCTCCTCGCTGAACCTAGTCTCTGATGAAGTGGTATCTGATCTCTATATGCTTTGACCGATCGTGAAATATTGGATTCTGAGAGAGTTTAATACAACTTTGACTGTGGCAGTAAATCGTAGTTGGTCCTTTCGAAGCCATACTGCCTCGCACCCTGCCTGACTAGCTGCCATGTGCTCAATGCCACTGATTTTTGTTTCCTACTGAACCATGACACAACTATCGGGCCCAATTAGAAACAACATCTGGAAGTGCTTTTCCGGTCATTGATACTGCCATCCCAATCTGAGTCTGTGCAACCAATCAATCTGAGCCCATCACATCTGACATAGTCCAACCCGTAATCCACTATGCCCTGTAAGTACCTCAACACATGTTTTGCAGCCACCCAATGTACTCTTCTAGGCTCCATCATAAACTAACTCGTTGAGTTGACTGCATAACAAATATCTGGTCTAGTGTGTACCAGATACTTCAATGACCTGATCAGTGGACGATACAAAGTGGGATCCACCAACTCAGAATCAGCATCATGAAGCTTCTTCGAGTTGGTGATCATAGGAGTAGCCATAGGCTTGCAACCATCCATACAGGAATCTCCTCAAGGTATCTCTTGCATACCTTCCTTGGCCCACAAAGATGTGCCCACCCTCTTGCCAAACCTCCAACCCCAAAAAGTAATGCGTCAGACCCATATCAGTCATGTCAAGCTCTGAAGCAAGGTCTCTTTTGCAGTGCTGGATGAGACTGTCTTCGGTTGTTATAAACAAGTCATCCACATACAATACCAAAATGAGTGGATCGTCACCTAGAAGGATAAAGTATAGGTTCAAATCTGCATCACTCTTCTGAAATCCCATCTGCGGCAAGTAGGCATCTATCCTCTCGTACCATGCCCTCGGTGCCTGCTTCAGTACATACAAGGCTTTCTTCAACCTACATGCATGAGACTCCCTCCCATGCAACTCAAAGCCCTCAGGCCTCTCAATGTACACCTCCTCTTGTATAACACCATTGAGAAAGGCGGTCTTCACATCCATCTAGCGAATGCTCCAGCCCATCTCAATAGCTATAGATATCACTTCTCTAATGGAAGTATAACGAGCAAGTAGTGCAAAGGTCTCCTCATAGTCAACTCCCTCTACCTGTGAGAACCCCCGCGCCACAAACCGAGCTTTGAACTTCTCAACACTACCATTTGTAGCATGTTTGACCTTGTAGAACCACCTGGAAGTCACAACTGACTTCCCACCAGGTCATGGCACTACCTCCCAAACATCCTTGTTCATGATGGAGGCATACTCCTCCACCATGGAATCCCTCTAGATCTGTTGTCTAGCAGCCTCCTCAAAACTAGCCGACTTTGTCTCCATAACATCTTTCCACGAAGCCACCCAACCTCTTTGGCATTCTACTCTCCTTCACTGACCACTTGGGTCTCCCCACTAACTCCTGAGCCTCTCTCAGGGTCTCCCGAAGTCATCTTGGCTTCCTCTTCCCTGTAGTAGCTTCCTATGGTGGTATGGGAAAATCCTCAATTGTTGCCTCTCCTCCTAATGAGGAAGGCTTTGAAATAACCAAAGGAGATCATGAACTCTGAGATATTGTGCTTGATGAACCTGCACTTGGTAAGCCTGTGCCAAGCGAAACTGTACCCTGTGAACCTGTCACCCCTGAAGAAGGTTAACCTCTTGATCTGGATGTACCATACGATGCACCTGAAACTTGTGGTGTGGCCCCTTGTTGCTCTACCTAATCAACCTCCCGAGACCTCCTCAAAGCTCTCTCCTCCTCAAATGTCACATCCCTCCTTAGGACAATCTTCCTCTGTGCAGGAAGATATATGCGGTAGGCTCTATTGGTCTCACTTTAACCCATGAGGATGCCTCTCTCTGTTGTGGGTTCCAGCTTTGTCCTCTTCTCCTCAGGGACGTGTGAATGTGTAAGGCACCCAAATATCTCGTTGTGCCCAACTTTCGGCTTCTTGCCAGTATAAATCTCCTTAGGAGTCTTGCTCCCCAAGACTTTGTGTGGGCTCCTGTTTTGCAAATATACAATAATGTTACATGTCTATGCTCACAAGAAGAATGGTAAACTTTGATCCTGCAGCATCGCTCTAGCTACACCTACAATGGTCCTGTTCTTCCTCTCTGCCACCCCATTCTGCTGAGGGTTATAAAGCACATTGAGCTCCCTCTTGATGCCAACACTCCCACAAAAATTTCTCATTTCTGCTGAAGAGTACTCACCACCATTGTCCGATCTCAACACCCTAATCTTCATCCCTGTCTGGTTCTCCACAAGAGCCTTAAACTCTTGGAATCACCAAAAGACCTCATCCTTGGTCTTCAGGAAGTAAATCTAGGTCCTCCTAGAGTGGTCATCAATGAATGTCACATAGTACTCATATCCACTCATTGAGACATGGGACATAGGACCGCACACGTCAGAATGAATCAAATCAAGGATAACTGTAGCTCTGCTATCACTGCTCTGGAAAGGTGTCTTGGTGTACTTTCCCAAAGCACACCCCTTGCACATATCGTGATGCTTAGTGCTGAAATTTGGCAACCCGATAACCATCTCCCTCAACATCCTGAAAGCTCCATGGTGCAAGTGGGCCATCTTCCCGTGCCATATCTCACACAAGTTACTGCTATTGGTCTACACTGCCATAGCATGAAGAGGTTGAAACATGAGTCTGTATAGTCTCCCACTACGAGCTCCAATCACACGAGCAGACTTGATACTGGATCCTCTAGTATATATCAACACTTGTCCCTTCCGGAACAATACCTCATACCCCCTGTTCTCCAAGCTGGAAACTGATTTAAAACTCTTCTTCAACCTTGGTAAAGAACATTTGTCACCTTCAGAGGGGACGATGACTCCCTCTGAAATGAAACTGTCCCCATACTTGTTGCCTTGATTTTGGAGTTGTCCCCAACACAACATCCAAGTCAATGTCATCCTCCAAAAGGCTTGTGAAGTGCTTTCTAACTTTGGTCATATGGCAGGATGCTCCATTGTCTATGAACCATGCATGGGAAGATGTGACATGAGTGGCTAAACTCACCACCAAAGTACACTCTGAATCAAATATAGCCGCAAACTCATCCACATTTGTTGAAGTTGCAACTGCTTGCTTCTTCTTACCCTTGTTGGGACACTGAACAACATAGTGACCCATCTTTCCACAAGCAAGAACAACATTCTTCTCTTCACCTCCCCCACCACTCTTGCTGCAACTTCTCATACTCCTGATCTCCTCCTGGAGGAAATTGTCCCACATCCTCCTCCAGTCAGGAAAGTGCTCTCTGCCCACCAATCTGTGGATAAAACTATCCCACTTCTTGGTGAACCCCTCTAAAGCAATACGAACCAACTGCTCCTCTGGAACAGTTTCTCCAATAGAAGCTAATTCATCTTTCACTTGTGAGACTTTGGCGAGGAAAGATGTCACATTGTCGGTCTTGGTCATCTTGGTGTTGCGTTGTTTTTGTCTGAACACCATTTTCTTGTTCTCGTTAGAACTTTGGTGCAAGGAGACCAAAGACTCCCACATCTGATATGCATATCTCATCCTTGTAACATGAGGGAATAAATGGTCCTTGATGACATCTAGAAGGATCCTCTTTGCCTTCACATTCTTCTTGCTGAACTCTACCAACTGAGCTGGATCAGTGGGTGCTTGCACAATTGCTTCAACAACATCCCACACTTCCACCTTCTCCAGTAAAAGCATAATCCTCTCCTTCCATGGGCCAAAGTTTTCAGCCCCCATCAATTTGTCCTCTACTCTCAACCCAGTAGCCATGATCCACAACCAACAAAATGAAGCAAATCTGGAAGCTAGAACCTCTCTCCCTCTGAACTGCTGAAGTCTTTGGTTTTCGGGCAAAGTTTCAAAGATATGGTTCACTGTTTGAAGACTTCGGTAGCTTGCTGCCCTCTTTATCAGCTGACTGAAAATGAAGATTTAGACCTCAACTTGGCTCTTATACCATGTAGAAAATTGATGATCTGCACCTTTACCTCGGTTTACAAGTTTGCATGTGTTTATTTGACCCAACCCACATGTTTTGTCATGCTGATATAGATTTTAGAATGCATTAATTGTAAACTTTCAAAGAGTACTTTTACTATTTTTTCACTTTTCCTATCAGCTGAAATTAATACAAAATTTAGGCAAACATTCAAGCATGTGAAACATTCAAGATCAAGGTGACCCCGGAAAAACCCCACAACCTCTTGGGGAAAACCGGTCTTTAAAGAAGGATTTTATTGCTTGAGAAATTAGTCTATGTACATAAAAATAAACACAGTACTTATCTCCCTTCAGCTGAAGCTTCAAATGCAATTTCTGGAAATTTGTGCCCACTGATAAATTTCAGATTTACAAATTTTTCATGCCCAGAAATTTTCTGCACTTTCCCAGAGCTCAGTTCCTCGATTTCTGTGCCCAGAAATCAGCCTCAAAATTCATGCTGAAGCAGCCTCAAAGTCTGTGCTGAAGATGAGGCAGCCTGCCTCGATTTTTGTGCTTATCTGCAGCCTTGAAAAATGCACTCAGTGATTGACTGTCCTAACATCTGTGCCTCGAATTTGGGCAAGATATGAACTCCTTCCTCCTTGATTTTTGTGCTCAGACCCTTGAAAAATGTGCCCAGCTCAATTTCTGTGCTGCTGTCCCTTGAAATTTGTGCGGCCTTCCTCCTCGATTTTTGAGCCCCACTCTCCTTGAAAATCGTTCTGAAGATGCTGCTCCTCCTAGGAATTTGAGCTCCTAATCTCAGCTGCAAATTCTCTTTAGCATACTCTCCTTCTGTCCTCTTCTCCTCATGCTCTCTCAAGTGCGCAGTGAAGAATGAGCCTCCCTTTTCTCCTTTTGTCTTTTAAAAAAGATTGAATCCCTAAACTTAGGATCCAATGGATGAGATTTAATCTCCAAATCTCAAGATTTATGATTGAGATTAAATCTCACAATGGGCTCCCCCTCACACATTGACCCCATTACTTAAAAGCCTCCTAGTACCTTTTTCAAGTTGTATCTTTTTCTTTTTTTTCTCAGAAAGTGATTTTTCAACTCACTTAAATATTAGAAAAGTATTGGAATTTTTAAGTCTAGTTGTTAGCAACCCTTCATGTACTTTACTGATTTATTTCTACCTACTTGTTCTGTGAATTAACAAGTTATTTACTATGTAAATGCTGGAAATAAATACAAGTACATGCTTAACACATTACAGATCATCGACTGAAGGAAACAAAACAAGCACACAAGTGAGACCATTGTTTTTGGACCAATGTCCCCGGAAAAAACCAATGTGGGAAATCCGGTGCAACTATCTAAGGGTTTTATTATTATGCAGTTTCTAAATACAATCTGGGTGCCAAAACCGGTTCACCCAACAGAGAATAATATCGACAGCAGTACCTCTCAGTCGGAGACAAATGTTCTGGCTGAAACCCTGGATAATCACTTCAGCAGCTTCACAACTCCAATTTGCCCCACGAAACCCCTGCGTCAGCCTCTAGGGACAACGTTAGCCCTTTCTGGCCCAACGTTTGCCCAACGTCACTTTGGCTTGGCCCGCGTCTGCCTCTGGAGGCACTATGTCAACCCTTTGGCCCTTTGTGTCACCCACGCTGGCCCTTTGAGGCACTGCGCAGCTCCTGGTTGCCTCTGCGTGAGCCTTGGATGGCTTTGCGTGAACCCCTGGCTAGTTCTGCGTTCCTCAGTCTTGGCTACTGCATTGATCCTCCTGGTGCTATCTATGCCTCTCTGCTTTTGTATTCACTGCTCCTTAGTTGCAACTTTGATCACTCTGTCGACTCCTTCAGCAAACCCAGCCCCAGAAAGTCGAAATCTTGATCAACTCGGTGTGTTCTCCAAGTGACCCTCAAGCCTCCTCTTATACTTTTCTCGTTGACAAATCAACGACCGAGACTAAGTCCCTAATCAGCGGCTAAAATGAAATCTAGCTTGATCGATGACTTTTGGACCATTCTAACACAGTTTTATATTAATTCACATTAATATTTTATTTTCCCTAAGTTTAGATTTGGGGACTCCATTAAAAATATTAATATTTTAATATCTCCCAAACTATTTAGAATCTACACAAACCCTTTCTGGGTATTGGAGATCTCATGTGCCTTAGCCTCTCCACCAATTTTCGTGGCTAGAGCACATCCGATGCTACCACAAATCAACACTTCCTCTTAGCGAGGACTGTGCTCTAACAATACTCCTCACTGAGTATCACCCTGATCATCCCACATTGGTCCCTGTGTTGATGTTAGGCCTGCTGCCCATCATCTGCACTGCTGCATCTTGTATTGCGACCCATGGCCCTGCCGCTGCCACTGCTGCATCCATACTGCAACTCCCTCTCATCCTGTTACATTGTGCTGCCCATAACAGTCACTGCTAATTGCTGCACTACAAGCGAGTTACTGAGAAGTAAGTAACTGATCTCCCAACTCTAACTTCTTCGTCAGGCTAGAGATACCCATGATGTTGAAGCTCCCTCTGTCGTTGACAAGTGCTCCCTCTCTGGCCTCTGTGCTGTTGCAACTATTCCATGCATCTCACACCGTCACACACCTCTCTGTGCCATCTTGTACTGGTGCAACACTCCCGTGCTTCTCTCACTGCTGCCTCACGCTGTCCTGGGAACCCTGCACTGTAGCTCCCTCTGTTGCTCCATCCGCATCCATCTCTACTGACATCTGCCAGTATTGCTACTCCTCTTCGGGGCTGCCATAGCAAGGTCTAATCCAAGAGGCTGGGTACCTCGAGGATCTTGCCCCTCATCGCCTGTAGTCCGTTTCACTACAGCTCGATGTATCCCCACTTCCGCTCAAGTGGTGTGTTTGCACTCATGGCACAGTCATCGTTTGTCTCCACTTCCTTCTCTGCCCTTGCTGGCGCAACCTTGGTCTCAAAGGCCTCTCCCTTACTCTTCTTCCTTGGACACTGAGTCACATAATGACTCAGCTCCCCATAGTGGAAGCATTTGACCTTGGAGAGGTTATTCTTCTTTTGTTTCTCTTGCTTTCCCTCAGATGCTAGGGTAGAATCCACCTCCTCCTCCTTGATTCTGATCCCGTTATTGCTGCTTCCCGCCTTGCTCAACCTTCTGATCTTTTCTTGGCGAATAGCTGCCCACATTTTCTCCAAATCTGGAAGGGTTGCCCTGCCTAGTATGATCTGGACAAACACCTCCCAGTCTTGTGAGACTACGTTCAGGGTTGTTCTCACCATCAATTCTTGATTCGACGTGGCTCTTATGGAAGTCAACTGATCTCAGATCTCCTTCAATCGACCGAGGAAGGGGTTGATCTGTTCTCCCTTTTGCATTTGGTATGACCGCAACTGATTTTCTAGTAACATCTTTCTTTGCATAGAAGTATGCTGGTACAACTTATTTAGGGCCTCCCACATCTCATTTGCCATGTCCTTTTTGGCAATATGTGGTACTACATGGTCCTTGACCCTGTCAAGAATGATGCTCTTGGCCATTGCCATTGCCTCCTCGTACTTGTCGTTATCAGCTGGGTCAACTCGGATTGCTATCGTCCTCAAGGCGAAGTGCTTGACACGATTCCTATCCAGAACGGATAAGATTCTGGCCTTCCAGACTACATAGTTTGAGGCTCCGTCCAGTCTGTCCTAGTCTCTTACCCCGTTCACTGCCATCTCGCTGCTCATGTTGACTCCTAATCATAGGGATTGGGTGAAGAACTGTAATTAATGTAAACAAATAATAGAAAAGATGGAGAGTCACCGGGAGATGAACTGAACAGTCACTCCCTCATGTATATAACAATGAACAACCTAAATGAATAACATGATTTGATTTACCCCCTGATCTGACATGGTATCAGAGCCATCTCTATTTTTAGTATTCCTGCACTTGTAACTCCTTTTTTTGCCTATGTTTTGCCTACTTTGCAGAATTGACACATTTGCCCCTGCTCCTGGCCTGAAATGATATATCTCTTCGCTCCTAACAGTCGGCCCTCCGACCCATGTGATCGTTGCAGCAACCTACATTTTTGCCCTTTATTTCTTCCAATAGAGAATTTCGTTACTCTCAAATCAAATGTTGCAGCTCTTAAATTAGAGACTTCGATCGGTAAAGTACCGTTGCTGGTTCTGGTCTTGACATATTGAGGTGAAGGATTAGACACTTTGTCGATTCTGCAGAGTTCTTCGTGTAAGAAATGGGCATCTTTTCTTTTTGTTCTAATTGCTGCAAGCACTTCCTCCCGATTTACGATTCCAATAACAGTCACCTTCTGATTTGCCAAGTCTGCATCTATTGAGTACATCCCTTTTATATGGGAGAGATCATTTCGGATCTTTTGCTTGCAGCCAGTAGAATACAATGGTACTCTCATATCTACCCGTTGTGGGGTAATATTCTTCACGGCCTGTGTTTCAAGAACAAGTTGTAGGTTCGACATTGTATCTCTATATTTCAATGAATCAGTACTAGTAACGATCTTCTAGCCCTCTGAGTATAGCATGCAGAATAAAAGCTTTTGGTCTAGAGACTAGAAGAACTAGAGCGAGGTATGCATCTGCACTGTCAAGTGATTTTAATAGGTAAAAGACCTACCATAGATTGATATCTGTGTATTCTAATACACCGTTCCCACTCTCGTTTTAATACCCTACTGTGTTTTTTTTAATACATCACTTTTAATACATGCGCTGGTCTCCATATAACTCGGTTCACCTCTCCTCTATATATACCTCTCCCATATATACCTCTGATATTTACATATCAGAATAATATTTTTTACATTTTAATCTACACAACAAGTGCAAATTTTTGTCAGTAGAAGTATTTTTTTTCCACAGTACACAGATTTTACAATGCATTCAATAATATCTATTGTGGGAGTGGTTCTCAATGGGAAGGAGAATTATCCTGAATGGTTGCGGAAAATCAAACACACTCTCATTTTTAATGAGCTGTGGAAAGGAGTGTGTGTTGGAGATGGAGACAAAGAGCCAGAACAACCTACCTCAGACAAGGAATTCGCCATTTGGGAAAATAAGAACAGCAAGGCCTATGCATTGATTGCAACATCAGTAAGTGAAGAGGTGGGTCTACATATTTCGCCATTTTCAAATGCTTTCAAAGCCTTACAAAAACTAAAGGAACTCTATGACTCACACCCTGCATTTGAAGTTGTTCAACTCATGATTAAACTCTTCACCCTTGAATTACAAAATAATGATCCTCTTGCTCTTGCATCAGAAGTAAAATCTATAATGCATGATATCAAAGTCACTAAT
>APFE031228903.1:177992-212027 GCA_000404065.3 Pinus taeda | reverse complement strand
TTTCATATGGAGAAAGTAAAATTTTAGATCTCACTCAAAATCCAGCAGACTTATCTGTTTTTCAGGATTTCAGGATTGGGGGGATTGCAATGTTTCCATTGGATTTTATCATGTACTAGGGTACGGTTGTACCAAACATGTTTCATCGTTTTGTACCAGTTTCCATACGGAAATGTACCCCTGCCCCACGTTTCCTGCAACATAGCTTATGACATACTTCCACAAGGGATATTTGTTTTCTTGAGCCCGCTGTCTTTCTAAATTCATTTTTCCCTCAACATTTGAAGTTGTTGTTGCAACCTCACTTCCAAGAGGGGCATCACCAATGGGGACATTCTTCCCCTTCCTTTGCCCCTTCCCTGCTGCCCTTGATTGAGCCATGAATGCTGTAAAAAAATATAGAAAAAATGCACAAACTTGTAAACAAAATGGACATGCAAATTGTTATAGCAAAAATGCAAAAAAACAGAAGCAAAATGCACTTCGCTGTTGCTTGAATCACCTCCAAAATGCTCTTAAACCGTTTGCTAGTCGCTCCTACACACCCACAACAAGAGAGACACTCAAGAATGAGTGAGAATTCGGCCCAAATCGGGCTTTAAAGTCTGAGTGACTCACTTTTTAGAGGGACAAGTGTCCCGAAATCGGGACTTGTGTGCCCTTGGAATTCGACCCGCCTGCCCATCGAATCCCACGTGCCAGGGCACACTGGACACTAGAATCAGACACGTGTCCTGGAGAATCGTGTTCGATTAGTGGGATTTAGGACACGAGGGCGGCGAGGAAGAATCCAATTTCTTAAACAAAAAATGTTTATGTATGAAGATATTGTGGATACACTGCTTGCCTTGAATTCTTAGTCATACTTAATTTTGGGTTAAAAGATGCTTATCCAAAGGCAATTATGTTAGGAAACAAGGTAAATTTTTACTTAGTTGTATGTGATAATGTTTCCATCTAATGCCAGGTACACTTCACAAGCAACTCAAAATTCAAGCATCACTTCTAGTAAGGGAATTCACACAGTGAAACCATACCAACTATAGCCTGAAGTATCATGCAACATCATTTGGCACAATTGATCTTGAGAGAATTGGGCATGAGTAGTGATATCCCACTGAATCCATGAAGATTTACATTCATAGGAACACATTTGATGGGATGGAGAAATAGGTCTAGGCAACAATAAATCACACTCAACTGAGTGTGCTTTAGTGAAATTTGCCTGAAGGGCAACACTCTCTATGAGTGACAGTGTTTCCATAACAACTTTTGGGACATATTGTCCAACGAACTAATGGAACCTACCATTTGGCCCATGGTCCTTTGTGGATTGGTTTAGTCAAACTGGGCCAAGACAGAGTATATAGACCCTCATGCTCTGACATATTTTCAAGACTCAAGAGTAAGAAAATGGTTCCCCGCGCCATTATTCGGGTAGAGTTTGTAGCGTAACCATTTTGGCTTGAGATCATTTTTAGACTAGTCTCATTTTTACATCATATCCAATGATTTTTTGACTCATAAATTGTTAGGGATTGATATCCCTGTCTTGCTTAATGCTCACTAGAGGCTAGTATCTCAAGCATACTTAGTGGGTAGGTTCATATTTGCTAGTTTTTAGAGGTCTCCAACCTTCTCTAGTTAGTTGGTATCTCGATGGACGACCTTCCTTGTTTCGATTTTTCTGTAGATGCACCTATGTATCACCTGTGAAACAAGGAGTTGAACAGTGTTATTAGAGGTGACCTTTATTTGTAGCACATCTAGGTCACTATGCCTGACACATTAGCGGCTTGAAGCCCAAGATGGCATTCTACACAAAAAATTTCTTGCTGAGAGATGGTCTTATTTTTCATTTACTATATATACTATGACACTCGATACATGCACTTGGGATCTTTATGAGCCTACTTTTAATGGTTTCACATAAACTTAGGGTTGAGGCTGAGCAGGAGGATAGGATATGCTAACTATGTCATTTATTAGAGATCTAGATGGAGGCTCACTTTTTTTTTGGTGCCCTATCCACTACATGATGCGAAGATGGTTCTATTTCCTCTTCAGGGAGTCTCAAAATTCTATCTCATATGTGGACCAATGATGCTTAGCCTTGTTTATGAGGGAGGCTCCGAGTCTTTGTTTTCCATGTTGACGCCACCCCTAGGCCAAACACAACATAAATGATTACATCCTTTTTTGGTACCTCTAGTAGAGAGGGACACCATAGGGTTAATAGTTACCCACACCATTTTAGTTGGGTGTATACCCTTGATATTTTGATGGCCCTTTTGCCCCCCTCTAATGAGACCCTCATAAAGTTTTCAACTTAAATCTCGGGACAAGTTTTTCCCTTCCAACAAACAACCCTTCGCATCCAAACAAGAACAAATATGCCAGTCCCTTGAGATGGCAAGATACATTGCTGATCGACTCTTCTCTCAACACTTTGGAACTATCCTCTATTGCAATTTTTTTTCTTTTCAACTTTGATGGCAGGATAGATGCATTTACAAAGGTGATGACCTATAGGAGGGCATTGTTCCCCCTTCTCTTTAAGTGACAATTGTAGCAGGGATTGAGGTTATTCCTTTCTACTTGTACCTTCTTTGGAGGCATCCCTCTAGGGCACTTTGATTTTTGGTCCTCAACATTCCATGTAGCTTTCTTGCTTTTCTTTTCTTTTCTAGCTATTTGAGTTTAGATCCTTGTGAAGAAGTGTATAACACAAGACTCAATTGTTCTACACTCATCTCACCATTTTGAAAATGGGGCAAACTGATTCTAGAATTGGAATGCTTCATCTTTTGAAGTAAAAACTTTGTTAAATTTAGTATTTAGTCACCTCATGACATTTCTATCATTGGAAGGAGGCCTCTTCTTTGTTTGTTTAGTATCATACTATTTTGTATTCAAGGCATAAGATGGTGCATGAAGAGGCATATTTAATTTGTTCCACTAGCTATGTTTAAGTTGCTCTAGTTGTGGGTATGATCTAGGATCACTCTTATATGTGATGATATTAATTCTCTCGGATAGAGTTTCAATGATTTCATATACCTCATCTAGACATGGGCTATTTGTATCTGTTTAGTGAATCATATCACATATTGGTTCAAGAAAATCAAGAAGAAAAATCAAATATCATTCCTAAGTTGATCTTTTGAATTAAAACTAACTTTAAATTCCATTAATTGACAAAACTATCTACATTATTTAATAGAATAAAATGGTGGAACACCACTGCAACCTACATTTGCACGTCCAAAAATCTCAAAAATCAGGGCTGGCTTAAGCCAAAACACCTCTCACCATGAGGTCTCAGTGCAGTTTTATGAAACGTACAAACAAAGGGTCTATGCCCATCTAAATCGATCATTAAGAATTTTACGTGTCACCTCAATAATTCTGTATGATTATGATTGCCTTCATGATAATCATATGTCCCTAACCACAGTGGTAAATAAAGTAGCTTTACCTTCCCATAGGCACCAACGAAGAATTGAGCGTGTAGTGAATTTAGTACGAGGTGGTTTAATCAACTCCACCTTATAAAACTTATGGAGAATAACCTTTGATTGGTGATAATTACTTATAGATATTTAGATTTCCTACCTATCTTCTATTAACCTGGCAACTCCTGTTGTCTTGCCATTGCCCTTTAGTGCATTATTTAGTGAATGCATACAACATGGCATTCAAAAAAATTGGAACAATACAACATGGCATTCATAAAAATAAGCCTATCTTGTTTTTTGACCATCAATCTTGTTGCATTGCAAATGGGGATTGCGTCTGTGATAATTTGCACAACATTAGATGGTCGACCGTACCGCAATTGCGTAATACGACTTGTCATTTGAAAATCGTGATTTTCTCTTGACCCGAACAATCAATTGCACTATATGAAGACTCTCATAGCTAGGTGCCTTAATTGTGTAGCATCTTCTTTAATGGCATTGATCATTTGTCCAAATACTAGTGAATGGCCATATTAAATGAGATACTACATACAAGAAAATCTTGCTATAGCAAGATCCACAGCCCTCCCCGCCCTTCATGTCAAACATTTCAATAAGAGAACCTGTCAAAGCTCTCTTCCAACAAGGGAAGGCTGCAATAGTTGAACTTGGAGGAACTGTGGATGTTTCTGTAGTAAAAATAATCTCTTTAGCGTCAATCATGTGCAGTGGTTGCATTATAGCATAAACCTTGTTGACCCTGCCGCCTACATCTACCTACAAGTTAGTGAGAAAAGCCTTCAAGCCCATAAGGTGTGGTTGGCGGCAAGGAACTCAGAGAAAGGGCTATCAAACTAATCCCGACTCTCTCTGTTTGAGATATCTCCTAGGTTACCTAAGGGGGGTGGTACCTAATGAAAAGTTAAGTTAAAAGATGTGAGTTTCTAAGACAATCATTAGAGTTACATAAATTATCTCTTTAGGATTTATAAGCAAAATACTGGTATGAGCAATAACCATCATAAGATAAGCATGAAATACATAAACAACCAGTGCCTTCAAAGTATTGCTCTTTAAGAAATGAAAAAGTATTTGCTTAAAATGAAGTGAAATGCTTTCAAATGGAAAGCCAAAGTAATCCTGAAAAGTGAAACAATAAATTGTTAGCACAAGATATTATAAATGCTTTTGAGATGAATAAGTCTACAAATCAAAGCATGGAAACTATCTTGCTCAAAACGATACAATTAGAAATCTACTTGTGAGAATGAGATGATAAAAAGAACTCAAATGTTAGACCAAGATGACAACATGAAATTAAGTTTGCAACCCCAAAATAATAGTACTTGAAAGTGAAATCAACCATTCATGACAATATTCAATTAAACCAAAAGATAAGCCAATTTCCAAGTACAAGAAAATTAAACCTGTTGCAAAATTAAAAGAGATTACATTGTTTGCATCCAAAGTGCCTCTTGAAATAAGATTTGCGTGTGAGACTTTAAACCATCAAGATAGCAAGAAATTTAAGAACTTTGCAAAAAAAGCAAATGTGATGGAATGTTGTTCTCAGTTTATTTTATTAATTAGTGCTAAAGACAAAGTTACAATTGAACTCTAGTCCTCAGACCTCATCCTTGCTCAAATATTTGGATCTCACAATGAGGAGTCAATAGAGGTAGAGGGTCCCTAAAATTTTTATTCAACCAACTTAAGTTGGAGGTAAGTTTTAGTGATGCTTGAAGCATGTAAATAAATTAACCAAACAACGAGAATTAACTTCTACTTGAAGTGTATTTGCTTGACATGAAATAAAATGTTACTTTATGGAGAAAAATTGTCCAAATACTTGATGCATGTAAAATGTGTTTAATGGTGAAGCATAAGTAAACTTGGAACTATGTTCAAGCCAATTAAGATCAATTGAAAAGTGTTTGCATGCAAAAAATCCGAACTTGTTATGGATTTAAAATATGTAGTAAACTAAATTAAAGTGCGTGCAAAATGAGTGTGATGCATGTTGTGTTAATTTCTCAATTAGATAATATGCATGCAAAATGAAATAAACCAACAAAGTCAAACCGCCAAGCGTCTCCAAAAGGTGGAGAGATAGGGATACCAATGGGTAAAACCCATGGTTCTAAAATCATAAATTTTATTAGTTGTTACAAGAAGGAAAAGACAATGAAGTCTTCTCTAAAATCCAAGGAAAGTTTTAACAAATTGACATCAAACCATAGACTTTTCTTCGCTGAAAATTTTTGCAATTTGAGGCCCCCACAAAGGCTCAACAAAGTGCAATTTTTTTTTTTTTTGAAGAGAAGATAAGCCTCCTCTCTGGCCATGACCAAGAGAAAGCAAGAGATGGCCAAAATGAACTCGGCCTCCGTCAAGAAGAACATAGCCTTATCCAAGATGAATTCGGCCTAAAGGTGGAAGTAATCACTAAATCTGAGCCCCAGGGTCCTACATGCAAGCTTGTAAGTAATTTTTTGATGATGAATTCCGCAAGTAGCTACAAGAGAACATGTTAGAACTTAGAAACAATCTACAACAGCAAATGTTAGCTCAAGATAACTACAAAGTATGTTACAAAAATAATCTACAAGAGCCTAGGCCAAAGAGTATGAGCAAGCACTCCTCTTTGACTAGCCATGACTTAGCTCTTTGAAATAGCTAGATATTGATAAATGAAGTACAATACGTAAAAAATAATTTTTTCCAAAGTTTGATATTTTGATGCAAGAATAAAAGCTTTAAGAAACTTGAAAGAATCTCTGCAAGAAATAAATAAGATATATATGAGACTTTGGAGTTCAACACATGTGGGTTCTCCTTGAATATTTTTCAAGAATTGGTTGATTCCTTCAAGAATTTCCCCACACTTGAAAAACTTGACCAAATAATGATTCATCTACAAAACTTCACCACAAATCATTAAATCGACATGAAATTAAATAAGTACAGTGGAAAGAATTCCTAGAGATACATCTATTATCCACTAAAAGATTTCTTTTCCTAAAGCAAATAATTAATTCTTATGCTAATATGAGATAGCTACATACTAACATAACTTGAAACAAGCATGAAAGAAACAATAACATGAGGAAATACATAGAAGCATAACAACAAGTCAAGATTTTACCACACGTGCAAGGAGACGAACACCATCAGGCTTTACCCCAAAGACTGTTGTATTATATTGCAAGTAGCGAAGACAATCCCAGAGTCCTTTCAAGCACAATAGCTCGTATTACATGATACAATATGAAAGCACATGGCCCCATTATATAGAGAGTTGGGTGCAAATCCCAAGGAATAATGCATGTGAGAACTGAACTTGGAGCAAATCCCAAGGAAAGATAAGTCAAGTTCATGAAAGCACATGGCCCCATTATATAGAGAGTTGGGAGCAAATCCCAAGGAATAATGCATGTGAGAACTGAACTTGGAGAAAATCCCAAGGAATAATGCATGTGAGAACTGAACTTGGAGCAAATCCCAAGGAAAGATAAGTCAAGTTCGATGTGGAGAAGATAGAGACATCAGAGCAAAATCAAATTCCATGTGTGGCATAGTAAACATATCCATGAGTGAACCAAAGCAATGAGATAACTCCAATCAAACCAAATCAAACTCGAACCAGGTGCCGCCACTTCAAATTATGATCCCAAAGATGGTCTGCGTAGATCCTTGGGAATTGCGTGATTTCCTTAAGTGAAACTCATAATCCTCCATGTGAAGTGCTAAGTGTAGAAGCAACTCAAGCTAACAGCGAGATAAGGCCCCATGAAATCCTCAGTCTAAATATTTCGTAGAATATTCCTTCAGTAGATGAGTTTCTATATTAAATTCAATTTTCCACATGTGCAACCGCTGCATTTATATCTGGGAAATTCGATTTTTTGAAATAATGGTATATTTATGATGTAGTGTGCTCAATCATCTTCCACATGTCCGTTGACTCAACTCTTTGACTTAGGATAATTTCCACATCATTCTGTCACATGGAATAATTTATTCTTTCTATTTTATTTAATTCTAGCCTAATCAAAAGCCACAATTTCCACTAAACTTAGGAAATGTGGGTTTTGAGGGTCCAAAACACATTATTAACTCCTCAAAGTGTGTCATAGTAGAAAGTTGAGGGTGAGAAGTATAATTTTTATTACTTATACCCCATACAACTTCTCTAGACTACACTTGTTACAATTTAAATACAATTTTATTTGCAATTTTTGACCTGCAGGAAATCTAAAAATTTTAAAAATGACTACCTAGCCCTAACCAAATTTCACTAAACTTTTTGTGTGATCTACTATGTTAATATACATCGACTCTAGACGCTAAGATATGTTAGGGGCTCAACCTTCAAACTGTCACCCCGGATTTGGGGTAAAAAGTGAGTGAAAAAACCCATAAAATTATCTGCCTTTGAAAAAGAAGGGATAATTAACCAGATAAAAAAAGCACTCCGAGGTGTATGCGTTTGCTGATCGGGTCCCAATATCTTAGGCCTGTTACAGACTCAAAACTCATCATTACTAGTATCACTTATTACAATTGCCCGTAGGGTGTGTAATCTGGGTATAAGAAAGATGATGAGAAGATAGAATTAGAGTTAAAAAACTCTGTTGACTGATGATATCTGATGGTACAAGTGTTCTCTGGATCATTCTTGGGCATGGAGTCTTTCATATAATCATCAGGGGCCATCCCAGTGGTCAACAAACCCCAAATTGTTGTTTCATGGGATGGATGAGTGGTAACTTGGTTAGGGGTAACAAACCATCCTGCTGTTTTAGTCTTCTTAAGTATGTAGAACTTGCTTACTTGGAATAGCCATTAGTGCAAATTGTAAGTCATCTGCCCTAGGTAAAATAATGTTGTCCCTGCCCATGAGGACAAGCACAATACAAACTGATTAATAATGACCAATGTTGCAAAAGTCGGACTCAGGAATAAATCAGCAAGGGTCTGAAAATTGAAAAAGTCATAAAAATTTGGAGAAAATTGAAAAAATCGGCAAAAACTTTGCAAAATTAAAAAAGGCTGGCTGAAAATCTTGTCTGGTTGAAAAACTTGCGATTTGGGGATTTTATTGGGATTTAATCTGGATATTGGTAACACTGATAATGACACAAGAACATTCATGCTAAGATATATGCATACGATGGTTGCCTTCAGCAATGGTTAACTGCTTTCTATTCTGAAGGACAGCTTTATACTTTTGATGGTATGGTGAATTTTCTGATCCTTATTTGCTTTTTGTATGAACATGGGAAAATTGCTTGTAGATTGTTTGGTTTCTGTTTGTTTTCATTGGTTTGGGAGGATAGCAACTTGAGCAGTGTATACATATTTCAATCTCTTGATGTGACAGTTTTAAATTATCATTTCCACTCCTGGACATACTTTATCAAGTCTTGAACTTTGGATGTGTTTTTTCTTCTACTCTAGAGGTCTAACTACTTTTGGGGTGGTTCCTACATGTGTAATCACCTTTTGTGCAGCTGTGGTTGTATGGGCACATACATCTTGTTTTTTCCAACACAAAAATTGTTAGTGTATTTAATGCACCACCATTGCACTTGTGATCTCAACTTGTGGTCTGAGTGGCCATTAAACTTTTAAAGTCATTTATGATTCATCCATGGTGGGACTGGGCATTTACAGCCCACATCCAACACTTAATGAGTGGGGGCAGCTATTTTTAACCCCGCTCCTATGTATTGGATACTGTGTCATTTTAAAATTATCATGAGAGCTTCTCTTAATGCTATTCATTGATTTACATTGGGATCAAGGATACCAACCAGATATCTTGCTTTGGGTTGTACACTCTGAATTTTGCCTAAAAAAATAATTTATGAGTGGGGAAGCCTAATATTCAACCCTACGTATCAATCACATGGTCAAAGTCAGTATGTTACCATTCCAGATCAAGGTGATTGTTATCATCGACCAACAAATTTCAGATGCACAAATCAGATAATGTATACAGCTATGACATGTGCCGCTTTGGCTTTTTCTTTTATTTTATACATTTATACTGATGAACATGAGAATTTATGCTTCTGGCTATCAATTATATGCTATGTCACAGGGTTCGGCGAACCTGAAGGTTCAGGTTCGAAATTCGCCGAACTTGAAAAAAAAAAATTGAAATTCGTTCAGGTTCGCTGAACCTGAAAGTCGAACCTGAACGGCGAACCTGAATGAATTCGAACCTAATCGAACCTGAAAAATCGAACTTGAAAATCGAACTTGAACGTATTTTAACGCGAATTTCAACGGTTTTTTTGAGGTTCGATGGTTTTTTTGGTAGTTTTATTTGCCTGTTTACGAGAAAACCTTGGGTCGCATACTGGTTTTCTTCATCGCTTCCCGCCAAAATTTTCTTTATAAACGATGCTGTGGTCTTGCGTTTGAGATCGCTGTGAGTGTGGTTTGACAGATCTGTGATGGAGCTGTTTAGTTGGGTTCACTTAATCATTTGCAGATATAGCAAGAAGATTCCCACTCTCTGAAGCATATTACAGGTTATTCAAAAATTTACCATGCCTTAGTTGTCTTTGACATCAATCTTCAACACGATTGTGGTGTTGTACTTTGCTGGTTTTAGCAATACCTTACCCTGCAGCTTTAGCCATTCACTATAATTTGAGTATCTGTAAGACTGTAAGACTATAAGGCCTTAAAGGCAAGAGAAAGTCGATATTGTACATATATATAAATATCTTCAGTAAGTTTGTCCTCCTATTTTTTTATGGATTTTCAATTATCTTTCTGATTAAGGTTTATACTATTTTATTCTTTTAAAAATAATAGGTTCTAAGGCTTTTTATATTTGTCTATGTTAATAATAGAATGCACCAAGGATAGAGGAGCTGGCAGTTGCCCACCCTATCATATCTTGTCAGGATCAACACCAAGGTTCCTGAACCAACTATTTTATTAAGTTTGATTTTGCTGGACAAAGATCTTGTATATTTAAAAAATGTTGATATTGAGCTTTGAAGTGTTCCTCTGGAAAATAGCATTATGGCTTATTACTTATGGAATTAGTGAGGCATGTTACTTGTTTTTCAATGACTCATTTCCAGAGCTTTTCAACTTCAATGGCAGCATTGTATGCCCTTTCCATTTGCATTTTTTTACTAGCTTCTCCTTGAGAACTTTCATATGTTCCTTCTTTGGACCACACAGGTGTCTATAGTTTGTTGTGACCATGGAATCTTTTTTGTCTTCTTGCATTTAGAAGAAATGGTTTTTCCTGGATAACATGATGCTATAGAGGAACACATGGTAACTAAGTGACTTGGACTAAGAATGCATTCGAGGTTTCTTCAAATGGTGTTTATCTTTTTTTCATGCCTATACTAAATAAAGTTAATTGTGCGTACAGAAAATCATTACTTGTACATTTTTGCAAAACACTGATATTTGTAGTACGTACTAGTTACACAACTCTGGTTCTATTCAGTTAAACTGAAACATGGTTGGTCATAGCTTCTCTCCATATCTTGGATGGCTGCTAATTATTTGAATGTTTGAAAGAGCAGAAATAACTTATATTCATGTGTTTATGGATTGATTTTGAATTTTCTATTATTTTGTCATATATATATATATATATATTGAAAAATATGTATAGTCGAACCTAATGCCGAACCTCATTCGAACCTGATTGGAAAATTCGAATTCGAATCGAACTTAATCGTTGTCGAACTCGAATTCGAACTTGAACCGTGTGACATAGATTATATGAAGGTAATATAGCCACAGGGGATGGACTGTGGCTATTATTGAACTAGAATTTTGTTCATTTCTTCAAAGCATATGGTGCATGTGCTCAAGTACATTTCATGCCTTTTGCCATATTTTGCACTCATCCATGGGGAAGCATCCCCTAGGTTGGGGCACGTTCCCCATGTTCCCACGCTTTTGGGATGGGGGGATTCTTGGGGAAAGGTTTCCCCATGCCCCCTTTTTGGTGAAACTCGGGGAACATTTCCTCAATCTAGGGATGTGTTTCTCGAAAATGGGTATTTGTAAGTGTCCCCCCTCAAAAAGCGCTGGGCGTCCACTCTGAATTTTGCCTAAAAAAATAATTTATGAGTGGGGAAGCCTAATATTCAGCCCTAGGGCCTTAATAATGATATGTAATTAATGGCAATGCTAAATTCTTAAAGTACTAATGATATGTAATTAATGGTAATGTTAAATTCTTAAAGTACCTAAATTTTTAACATCAACATCAATTGTTTGAGGATGTCTGTGAGTGGTTCCAATCTCTTTGGATTTCATATGGAGAAAGTAGAATTTTAGATCCCACTCAAATTCCAACGGACTTTACAGTTTTCAGGATTGGGGGGATTGCAACGTTTCGATTGGATGCTACATGTATGAGGGTATGGAACTGGCATCTAATCAAGAGTTCTAAACCCTCTATGTACCACGATGGTAGTGGAATTCATTGTGGAACTTCTCTGTCATGACCGTAGGAAAAATCTTCCCATCAATCAAACAAAATTTTGATTTGACATGTTAAGTTTTTTCTGTCTTATTTTAATGCTTAGAGGGTGATATTGATGATGGGGATCCTAGCATAGGCAATGATTTTGATGATATGTAAGTATCTATTGTAACATGATTTTTTTTGGACTATAGAGGCCATCTAGAGCCTCTTTGATGTATTTTTGGTTCAATGATGGTTTCCACTCAGTACTATTTTGGTTATATGCACCCTTGCTATATCTCTCTCTCTCTATATATATATAAAATAAACTTTGCATATTTGCATATAATTGTTTTGATTTATATGGATGCACATGCATATTTATGTATTGTTTTCAAAATTTGAATATTTTTGTAATTTTTGGTCGATTGGTTTTTTTGGCTATTTTTTTTTGGTTCCTGGTTTTGGGATCAACCGGTTCAATGACTGTTTTAGTTCTAATAACATTGGTTCATTTTGCATTATTCATTATTCATTTTCAATTTTAATTTTTGAGCCTTGACTCTAGATAATGATGACCTTAGAACCGAACCGAGTCTGACTTGTTACTTTTTACTATTTTTGATTTTGAGTAATTTCAATTTACAATTCCAATCTTCAGACTTTAGTATCTACTATTTTTCTTAGTATTAATCGGATTATAGAATAATGAATGATGAATTTAAATCAATGTAGATTCTAGAATGATGAATGTTGAATTTGTTAATTTTTCATCAAGAATTGTTCTATGTTGCAACTATTACTTCAATAATTTCCAATAGCATCCAAATTACGCTGGAGAGGCTCTTCGAGAAGGAGAAAATCACAGTTCATAGCCTTCATAGTCATGAATTAACACATTTAATTCAATGCACACTTGTAGAGTGCAAAAGAGCAAAAAGTAAGAAGTCTGAAACAAATTGCATTTCAGTCAATGCGGTTTGACGAGGAATGCAAAAAGGTAAGGAGAATGTGGAAAGAGTCAAACAAGGATAACAAAAAGCTCAAAGCTTACAATCAGTTATTAAGCAAGAAAAAGGTCGATTTCATGGTTTCAAGGAGGGAAGAGCTAATCTTCCTTGGGAAAAATAATCCCAAATTATTTTGGGAGCTCCAACCAAGAAAGGTATAAACTGGAAATAGTATTACAACTTCTAAATGGCTGGACTATGCAAGACAACTCTATGAGCAGGATCCCAAGGTTGACCCTCCCCCTTGGTCAACACTAGTATTGTACTCTTCATGGTGCAAGAGGTAGAGATGGGTATCAAGAAGTTGGGTGTTGGAAAAGAAAAAGACTTAGCTGAGTTCCAAATAGAATGTTTGAAGTGGGGCTCAAAGATCCTTGCACCTCACATTACAAAATTTTTCAACAACATCATACAACAGGGGCTCCCCACAGATTGGATGACTAGTCTGGCAATACCTCTTTTCAAGAGTGGTGGCGTCAATAATCCCTCCAATTATAGCAACATCATGATAAACCCTTTGTTTGCAAAATGATTTGGAAGCATGCTAGAAAATAAAATTAGCAAGTGGGCAGAAGAAAGAGATAAGCGTGCTAAAGGGCAAGCGGATTTTAGACCTAAACATTCCACAGTTGATCATTGTATAACTTTAAGGCACATCATTGAAAAAGTTTGGGAGAAAAAGGAAGAAGCCCTTTGTTGCTTTGTTGATTTTAGAAAAGCGTTTGACACAGTTCCTAGGGATAAGATTTGGCACAGAATAGAGGGACTTGGGGTTCCTAAACATTTGAGAGGAGCTGTGCATAGGCTGTATAAAGAAGTGAAAGTCAAAATTAGAACATCAGCAGACATTTCTGAAAGTTTTAGAAGCGATATTAGGGTCAAGCAAGGTTGCCCACTGTCTCATACCCTTTTTGGTTTCTATATCGACAAGCTTGAGGAATGGTTAAATTCTACTATTTTTCTTAGTATTAATCAGATTATAGAATAATGAATGATGAATTTAAATCAATGTAGATTCTAGAATGATGAATGTTGAATTTGTTAATTTTCATCAAGAATTATTCTATGCTGCAACCATTACCTCAACAATTTCCAATAGCATCCAAATTACGCCAGAGAGGCTCTTTGAGAAGGAGAAAATCACAATTCACGACCTTCATAGTCATGAATTAACACATTTAATTCAATGCGCACTTGCAAAGTGCAAAAGAGAAAAAATTAAGAAGTCTGAAACAAATTGCTTTTCGGTTAATGCTTGGTTTGATGAGGAATGCAAAAAGGCAAGGAGAATGTGGAAAGAGTCAAACAAGGATAACATAAAGCTCAAAGCTTACAAGCAGTTATTAAGCAAGAAAAAGGTCGATTTCATGGTTTCAAGGAGGGAAGAGCTAATCTTCCTTGGGAAAAATAATCCCAAATTATTTTGGAAGGAGCTCCAACCAAGAAAGATACAAACTGGAAATAGTATTACAACTTCTAAATGGTTTGACTATGCAAGACAACTCTATGAGCAGGATCCCAAGGTTGACCCTCTCCCCTTGGTCAACACTGATACTGAACTCTTCATGGCGCAAGAGGTGGAGATGGGTATCAAGAAGTTGGGTGTTGGAAAAGCAAAAGACTTAGCTGAATTCCAAGTAGAATATTTGAAGTGGGGCTCAATGATCCTTGCACCTCACATTACAAAAATTTTCAACATCATACAATAGGGGCTCCCCACAGATTGGACAACTAGTCTGGCAATACCTCTTTTCAAGAGTGGTGGCATCAATAATCCCTCCAATTATAGGACCATCATGATAAACCCTTTGTTTGCAAAACTATTTGGAAGCATGCTAGAAAATAAGATTAGCAAGTGGGCAGAAGAAAGAGATAAGCGTGCTAAAGGGCAAGCAGGTTTTAGACCTAAAAATTCCACAATTGATCATTGTATAACTTTAAGGCACATCATTGAAAAAGTTTGGGAGAAAAAGGAAGAAGTCCTTTGTTGCTTTGTTGATTCTAGAAAAGTGTTTGACAAAGTTCCTAGGGATAAGATTTGGCACAGAATAGAGGAACTTGGGGTTCCTAAAAATTTCAGAGAAGCTGTGCGTAGGCTGTATGAAGAAGTGAAAGTCAAAATTAGAACTTCAGTAGACATTTCTGAAAGTTTTAGAAGCGATATCGGGGTCAAGCATGGTTGTTCACTGTCTCCTACCCTTTTTGGTTTCTATATTGACAAGCTTGAGGAGTGGTTAAATTCGTAAGGGGTGATGTATCTATTTGGGCAAGTTTGTTATAAGGCTTCTTTTGCATGCAGATGACCTTATTTTGGTTGCTAAATCGACTCTTGGTTTGCAAGTGTGGGGATGCAAGTCAATATCAACAAAACGAAAGTAGTGGTTTTTTCTAAAAAAGGAAAACATGACCAACATAAGTTCTACTTTGAAGGCAACATTCTGGAAGAAGTTGCAGTTTACAAATACCTTGTGGTATTGACTTCAACAAAAATCTAAGCTGGGATGGTTGTAGAAAGAAAAGAACTTTGGGGGGTTGGAAAGCATTTTATGTTTTTCAAAATAGGTGTAGAGAGGCAGAGTTATGGGACTGGAAAACCACTCAAACTCTTTTTGGGCTTCTAGTGATTCTAGTGATTCTCTATGGTTGTGAACTATAGGACAACAATACATCCGACATGCAGTGGAGACAAATTGAGAAAATTCAGAAGTGTTTGATTACAAACAAATTCAAGATTAAAAGTGCAATTCCTTATGCTATCTTGTTAAGTGAAACAGGGGCTACTCCTATTGAAGTAATTGCTATGGTGCGAGTTATAAGGTATTAAAAAAAATTGAATAAATGGAAGAGGGTAGATGGTCTAAGGTTTGTCTTTAATGACAGATTGTGCAACAGAAAAAAAAAATTGGATGTAGCAAAATAACAAATGGTTTAGTAAATGGGGTATTTGCTTGAACACATGTCCCAACAAAAAGATAAAAGCTTTTGTTATGGATAAGTTCCACAAGCATACTTGGGATAAGGAGCTAGGAAGAAAGAAAAAGTACTATATTGAAGTGTTTAATCCCACTCATAGTCATCAACCAAAAGCATACATAGAGGCCAATATCTCTTGGAGTGCCAAAATTCTTATTGCTCAGTTAAGGACTGATTCTCATCAACTCTGTGGTGAGACATGGTGCTGGAAAAGGCCAAAAGAAGTATGGGAGGAAAGAATATGCAATTTTTCTTTCTTTCGGAAAAGTGGAAACAGAAAAGCATTTTATTTTAGAATGTGAGGCCTTCAAAGACAACAAAGAAAGTTATGCAGATATGCCGACAGCTAGCTCTTGGGATAATCTATTTAGCAAGGGGTTTGTCGAGATGCTTGGAGCATTTATTGTGAACCTTCATAGAAAAAGGGCCGAATACATCAAGCAGATGAAGAAGCAATTTGTCCCATAGGTTATCTTTAGTCTCGTGGACATTAAAATAATTTCTTTCTTTCTTTCTTCTTCAATTAACCAATGAAAGTAGAGCAATAGTAGATAGAATAATTAAACAAATGCATAATGAAGGACAACCAAGAGACGAGAGACACAATGTTTGGTCAATGACTAGGGAAAAACTCCACAAGGGGGAAAACCATTTGGAATTCTTATTCCATTAGATTTTCATAAAATGTTCAGCAGAGAGTACAATGAGCCAATACAAAACTATCCAGCAAAAATCAACCAAACAATATCCAAGATATGAGCCCGATGCCCAACAACAATATAGATCAAAGTTAACTCTCTCAGCATGCTGTCAATTGTGGTCATCTGTAAAAATGAAAACTTAGATCCGAGCCGCGCTGAGAGAGAGATATGTGTGTAGCTGAAATGTTCCAGCTGCACGGATAGGCCTATGTGCATGCGGTTACAAACTTTCAACTGAAAAATCCCTGTGGCAACCTTGCGACGGGAGACTAAAAAACCCTAATCCACACATGCAAACTTTGGACATGTATGAATCAAATTCCCCGAATCACCTTTAGACCTATGCGAACCAATCCAAAGAAGAGAGAAGAAGTAGACGCTTGATGATGATGTCTAAATGAGGGTGTCTTTATAGGCTTCCAAGGGTGTCCAATTTCTTTTTAGGGCCAACCTGTCTTTTTGTGCATATGTGGGCTTCACTTCAAAAATACACTTTCCCTTATCCAAATTCAGTTGTTCAAAGGTCAATTTTGGTACTTCCGAAATGAGGAATCTAGTCTAGTGATTGGAATTTGTCACTAAGCTGCCAAGTTAACAGAATTTTTAAATCTGTGTGTACAATATTTTACTATTTCTATTTCCTTGAATCATTTATGATGTATGAATCATTGAATTTATTATTTAATTTGAATTTTAATCATGTTTACACATGTACACACACACACACCCTGACATCCCCCCAATTCTCCTGTATTTCTTAAAATTAGCTTGGCATTTATACTTTATTTTCTCATATTCTTCTGTAAATGCTGGTAAAGTCAATGCATTTGAAATAGCTGTACTTAAAAGATCTGTATTCTTTTTGATAAAAACTGTCACTGAAGGTGGTGAATGATTGGTCATTGGCAATAATACTGGTACGTAAAGTGGAAATATGATCTACGTTAATGTGATCGTCACAGAGCACAAATGAGATTATGTGCTTCCAGTATGATACACAGAGAAAGGTGGATTCTTGGCAAAACATGTGAATAGTAGAGCACAGGTGTAATAAATGAACGTCCAAAGAGATTTTGTTACTATAATACAAAGAGTCCAAAACAGAATAATGCTTCACAGCATTGGTGTATGACTTTAACAATTTTTTTTCCTGTCTTTGGTAAATATCAGTCAATTAGTCATATCTGCCTATGGTCTGTAATCTGGTCAGCTTATGATTGCCCCATCTGGTATCATCTAGAAAATTCATTGTTGACATTATTTATAGCTCCATATATGTAGAAGTGATTAACTTATACATAGACGTGGAAATTTTTGGGAAGGGGCAATGTTATTTATCTGACTGCTGTGATTGAGATCAAGCATATTGCCTTCCTTGCTTTGCTGTATGGTCCTTTCTCAACAGATGCATTTCTTAAGTTTAGATAGCTGCATATATTGGGTTCTATATTGACACACGTCCTCTCATATTTAAATGTAGGGCCCTCAATGACTTTGTAGTTGGTTCAAATCTTAACACGACAGGAGTGATTGTTTACATGTTGGTCTGATCATGTTTTCGTTGCTTTGTAAACATTTGATATTGGGATGGTTTATTAGTCTGCTGAATTACTTGTCTTGTATTTACTTATGTCAAGTGTGCTTCCTTTCACCTTATCTAATGTCTTTTGACAAAGGGAATGCCAACTTGAAGTGACTGTGTTGATTGTTTACTGGTGGGCCTGATCTTGTATTCGGTGCTTTTTAAAGTTCTGATACTGAGATGTTTTATTAGTCTGCTGAATTATTTGTCTTGTATTAGCTCATGTCAATTGTGGTTCCTTTCAACTCATATAATGTATTCTTACAAATTGAATACCAAACTTGGAGTGACCTGAAATATTATGTAGTTGACTGTGCTTTCCAATCACTAGAACAATAACCTCATGCTGGGATCTAATTCGCACCTGCGTCACCTATGAAGCTGTTTTCCACTCAAGTCAATGGTAGTTTGTTGTTAAGGATTTTATCATATAAGTATCAATAATGTTTATCACATATTTACATGAAATGTTCTGATATATTGTCCATGTGATGTGCAGATCAGCTTTCAAGAGTTTAAGAATAAGCTGCTAGAGCCTGGTTTGGTGGATCACATTGAAGTTTCTAACAAATCTGTGGCAAAAGTTTATGTTAAGAATGTGCCTCATCCTATTTCTCAAGATGAAAATATTGATGTAGATACTGAAATTCATCCTAATGCTAGCAGAAGCAATGGTAGCCAGTACAAATTTTATTTCAACATTGGGAGTGTTGATTCTTTCGAGCGCAAATTGGAAGAATCTCAGGAGGACTTGGGAATAGATCCACATGATTATGTTCCAGTTACATACATATCAGAATTGTCCTGGCTGCAGGAAGTACTGTCCTTGATACCTACAGCTCTTGTTATTGGAACACTTGTTTACCTAAATCGCAAAGCTCTAGGGGGATCTGGTCTAGGGGGAGGTGGCGGATCACGTAGCATATTCAGTGTTGGGAAAGCTCATGTTTCAAAACTAGATAAGAATTCAAAGGATAAGGTATGTATCCAAAATTTCAATATGGATTAGGATGTGGTGTTGGTACGATTTGATTGGATGTTTTGTGATTTCCTTGTATCTGATATTCATATCTGCTGTCCTACACCCAACTCTTTCTTTCTCGCTGTATCCCTTGACCTTTTGCCATTCAGGATTATCCTTGGTGTTACCACGTTTTGTATGGGACTTTTTTATTTTCTAATCCCATTGACATACTCTTTTGGTCACCTGTGGACATTAATAAAATTTTAACCTACTCTTTTGGTCACCTGTGGACATTAATAAAATTTAACCTACTCTTTTGGTCACATGTGGACATTAATAAATTTATCTTATCATATGTGAGTGCAAGCTTTTGAAAAATAGGTTATATGCTATTTCCACTTATTTGGCAAATGACATTTTATGGCAGGCACTTGAACTCCACACTTGTTTGCCATGTATTAAATGCAGTTATTAGTTTACTCTTCCCCTGAGGATTTTGCAATGCTCTGCAATGCCTGAATTTCTTCATTTCCAAGAGAAGTCATAGCAAGCTATTATGAATTAGACGAAATCTGTAAAGGAAAAATTGTGTAGGAAAACTGTGATTTTTCTTGTGGAAATTACTTGTCTATCTTTCTGGGTCATTATTTTTTGGACTGATCTCCAGATTTTGGAGTCTTGAAGTTGTCACACGTCTGAAACTTCTTACGAGACAATATGTTACATGTCTTGAACTTCTTATGAGATGCGTCTCACATTTTTCGAGTCATACCTATATCAATGTACAATGCGCATTGAATTCTTTTCAACGTATCATGACAAGTATCCTTTTTCATCATGTTAGGTGCAACATTTATCACGTTATCATCAGCACAAGTATCTTTGTCCATCATGTTAAGTACAAAGGTATTGTATAATAAGCAAGGTGGGTCACCTTGATTACTTATTGTATTCTTTATAAACAAATTCTGCATATGCCCAGATGTGGTTAGTCAGCAAACAACCTATATTTGTTCATTTAGATCCCACTGGTGCAGAGGAATTCTTGGCATGCTCAGTATTGTTTTGGCCCATTCATTATGGTTAGCTTGGCCAAACTGATCACATGGCTCCAAGGCTTACAGAGTTGCATCTCTCGAACCTTGATTCTTTCTCGGCCGGGCTGTTTAGTCATCTCTTACCATCGCTCGCCAATGCCTTCCAGCACAGGTCGAGCTCCCATCTGCCTTTGCACTCGAGGGCAACATTCTGTCTGGCCTTAGAAAACCTTTGCATGTCTCGTTACCTTTTGGGAAGCCTACACCCCATAGAAACTGTACCTTGGCCTGTAGGTCCCAACGCAAGGTCAGAATTCTAGCTCTTCCAGAGTGGTATTTCACTGGTGGCTCAGCTGCCCCTGGATGGCGGCTTTCTTTGCCCTCCACCTAAGCTGCACAAGAAGAACCCAAAAACAATCCTGTTCACAGCTATTAATAATAAATACAGATATGTTGATTTTTCTATTTTTGTTGCTACTATGGTTATATGCCCTTTTGGAATAGAACAAAGTCGGCAATTATGTTTGGCTTATCTCCCTTTATTTCTCAATGCCGTTAGCCTTGGGTTAGTCATTAAGTCATTTTTTGAAATATGCTTCTTAATTTCATTTACATATACAATAATAGTTAGACCAAATTTTTTTGCACACTAATCCAGGTTTGAAATTTCTCTGGTACCTGAACCTCAGACTGTTAGGCCTTGGAATTACTTCCCAGAACATTTAAATGGAATGTAATAAATTAGTAACTCTTCTTTACTTGTATATTTTTTTTCCATGTAAATTGTCATTGGGGAAACCCTCTAGATGCTTTCTCACATTTTGTGAATGACACCTGAAGTAAATGCTGCTGGAGTACAACATGTACTGATAAGTTGCTATCCCTGAAGAACAGTACAAGACCTGAATCCATGACCTCTAAGCGATCTCTGCCTTGAAACTGGTTGATTCAAACCGAATGATCTAACCCCCTGGGTTATATCTTCCTTCCTTGTGTCTTCACTACCAGACAATTTAATTGATTTCAATCTTTCAATATGAGGTATGTCATGGATAACAGGGCATATTAAATGCATTTGAAGTACATGTGTTTCTAAAATTTCAGAAGTCATCTTCAATTGGAGGTATGACTTTACAACCAGGGCAGTTTTGTGGAGGTTTCTGAAGAATGTTAGTGATCTCAACATTCAACAATACCACTGACCCCTGGTATATTTGATTTGATTTGATCTTTATTTTTATTTTTATTTTCTGTCTAATTGACTGTAGTTCATGACAACATCCGAACAAGATGTGGCTACCAGTTTGTTTAATTTATTTGATTGGTCCTTCATTTCCTTTTCCTTTGTTATATTTTTGGGTACATCCTTTGCCATAATTGGTGCAATGTAAGTATATCACGTTTTTCTACTAGACTTTCTCACAATGATATAGTGCTGTCACATGGCTTTCTAACTCTAATTTAGACCAATCTTAATTCCAAGAAGATAATCTTTTTGCATTGAAGTTATGCTTTTCTCGTGTTATAACATCTCACCATTTTTTCAGATCTCTAAATAAATTATTGGATTGTATGCAATTTGTTTGTTTCATATAAACAAATTACACTGTTTGATGGTTTTCATTTTTTATGCCAGGTGTTATTCAAAGATGTGGCTGGGTGTGATGAAGCTAAACAAGAAATTATGGAGTTTGTTCACTTCCTGAAGAATCCAAAAAAGTATCAAGAATTAGGTGCAAAGATCCCTAAAGGAGCACTCTTAGTCGGTCCTCCTGGCACCGGTAAAACACTTCTTGCAAAAGCTGTGGCTGGCGAATCTTCAGTCCCCTTTCTTTCCATATGTGGTTCTGATTTTATGGAAATGTTTGTTGGTGTCGGGCCTTCTCGGGTGAGAGATTTGTTTGCTCAAGCAAGGCGATCTTCACCTAGTATTGTCTTTATTGATGAAATAGATGCAATTGGTCGTGCAAGAGGTCGTGGCATGCTTGGAGGAAATGATGAAAGGGAGAGCACACTTAATCAGTTACTTGTAGAGATGGATGGATTTGGGACAACATCTGGGGTGGTAGTTCTTGCAGGCACCAACCGTCCTGATATACTGGATAAAGCACTTCTAAGACCTGGCCGATTTGACCGCCAAATTTCCATTGAGAAACCAGATATAAATGGCAGGGAACAAATATTTATGTTATACTTACAAAAACTAAAGCTTGATCAAGCACCACCATTTTATTCGCAGCGGTTGTCTGCATTAACTCCTGGGTTTGCCGGTGCTGACATTCAGAATGTTTGTAATGAAGCGGCTCTTATAGCTGCAAGGCATGATCAGAAGCAGATAACAATGGATCATTTTGAGGCTGCCATTGATCGAATTATTGGTGGATTAGAGAAGAAAAATAAGGTATTGTCAATTCTATTTCTTCCTCTTCAGTCTCTTCACACTGACAGTGCTTTCTCTCTCAAATGTACACACAAGTAGAAATACAGTAATGTGCACATGAATGTTTCACATTATTACAGTGTAGTGGCTTTCCATCCACTAATATTTTTTTGAAGTGTATCACTGTATTAGAGGTAATGTTACTAATTTTTAATGGTATTTGACATCAGCTAATATCAAGAGGGTCTAGATGACAAATGTCAACCAAATTTGGGGCTTTTGAGATTCAAAATTTAGCTAAAATATTGACATATGGACGAACAATAAACCATAATGAACTCCATCTGTGCATGAAAATCCAAACTAAGGCTCATTTTAATTAAAAAAGTTTACAGTAATCCCACACATCATAAACTTTAGTTTTACTTTATTTAGACTAATTAATCTGAAAACAGGAACCACTTGAAGGCAGCCATATGGGTTTGTGGAATGGCAAGGAGACTTAGTATTTAAATCTTAGACTATAAAAACTAAGTGAAAGAAGAATAAATTGTTAAAATGGAGTACTGATGTTGAGCAGATCATTGAGTACTGGTGGACTAGGATGGCAGGTTTGAAATGGGGCAAGGATGGGCATTGTTTGATGGGATTTTTTTGATAATGATAAGTATTTCTGAATTCACAGTTGCAAAGGAGGTTTGGTTCCTATTGATGGAATAAAAGTAATATGAACTGTTCTCTGTTCTCTGCTCTTTTTATCTGTTCTCCTCGATTTTGCTAATGGTTTTTTGCCAAGAGATGCCCTGATATATGAGAAATAAATGGAAGCATCGCTAATATATTCACCTCTACCGTCAGTCCAAGCAAAGTATTGAAAACCGGAACCAGTGACTGGATCAGTCCACCTATCAATCCGGTTTTTGAACTGGAATGGGAGAAACTGTACTGGTCAGATCTCAATGAACTGGTCTTTAAAAAAATACATGAAATAATTAATTTTGAATGAAAAAAAACTATTTTTAGGATTTAAAACCATGATTCCAAACCAATAGGGACAAAATATGCAAAGTTTGCTCATCTATATACCATGAAAAGTTGAATATATCAAAATGGCACCGAGTGCAATGCATAGCGGCAACAAAATACATAATCAATGAGGCTCTAAATGCCCTGTAGAGTCCAAAAACAATGCTACAAGCTATGGTCCATTGACCTACTACAAGTCTACATATCAGTGATCAACATGATCACTTCTCATCATGATCAAACTCATCACCACTACTAGACATGGGATCATCAACAAGAGCTACATAAACATTATTTGGCTTAGAGTCTGAGGAGTCCTCACACCGCTCTGCAACCTCAGTGGTAGCAACAAAACTTGACCTAATGGAAGCATGAGTTGGTTGAGCTGCACGACTAGTGCCTTCCATTGGTTGTTTGCCTTTGCTTGGTTCAACTATTGGTTTTGGTTCCATTGACACTACCAAAAATGCTTTGGGATCAACCCCCCCCAACTCCATCACATCACTATCAAAATTAGCATCAAAATTAGCTGGCTGAGTCTCATCCACCCATTCTGAGGTTGAATCAATATCATCCAACACATTGGGATCTAGATCAGGTATTATGTTCATCAACTGGTTGTGCCTTAGTCGAAGGTTGTATTGCATGAAGACAAGATCATTTAATCATTTTTGTTCCAAACGGTTTCTCTTCTTCGTGTGTATCTGCTCAAAACTAGATCAATTGCGCTCACAACCAGAAACACTACAAGTTTGGTTGAGGACTCTAACTGCAAGCTTTTGCAATTGAGGACATTGGCTGCCAAATGACTCCCACCAATGTGCTGCAAAGACAGAGACATTAGTTAGTTCATTTCATTACTTCATTGTACAACAATTTAGATTCTAAGTTTGTCTAAAAAAACAAGTATATACAGTTTGAATTGTAAACAATTGAACTGTAAAAGAAAAACAAATTGGAATTACTTACTTGGTTGATCCACATCTTCTGCCATCTTTGCCAAAGGTACCTGCGGGCTCACTGAAAAGACTAAGCTGTTTATGTATTTCCAATTGGTCGAAATGCTTAGGGACCATGCGCTCCAAGCAATCATAGAACCCATCTTCGACCTCCCTCGTGTGCTCTTCTCCTAGTCGAGATTTATAATGATACTTTGGGTTCAGGGAATACTCAGCTGCATGGATAGGATGATGGAGTTGATTGTTCCATCTATTATCAATGATCTCCCAAATAGACCCATATTTAGCTACTTTATCCTTGTAGATTGCTCGTATCTTCTCCTTTGCCTAATACATAGCCTCATAGATGTAGCCAATGGCCAATTTTTCCCCATCCACCATTTGTAACACCTTAACAAGGGGTTCGCCAATTTTCACAACCTCTGTAGACTTTTTCCAAAAAGAATTGTCAAAAACTTTCTTTTTGGTGTCTTTGCCATCTTGTCTATGAGCCCATTGAGATGAATTCCATTCATCATAAGAAAACATTTTTTGCAAGTGTTTTTTGTTGAGAATAGAGAGATCACAACGTAAGGAAGTGCGTTGCAAATCTTTTAATTGTAGGCTTGACAAGCTCCTTGCCCCCAGTTTTTTCCTCATTTTTTTTAACATGGTTGATTACTTTTGTATTATAAAACGAACAGAAGAAGGACTAAGTCTTGTTACATTCTGGAAGACCCCGGTCTTTTCTAGAGGTACAAAATGGGAGCGCAGTCCCTACCTCAGCTTGTGAGACCTTGTTTCTAAAGTATTGAAAATTAAAAAAAACATATTGTCTGACAAACTGCCCAAGCAACAAACATAATTTACATAGCATTGATCAATGGATGCATGATGTTCACCAAAATTGGTTTACAAACTCCTTTGGTTGCTGTCCCTTTTTCTTGCTGGGTTTGATTCAGAGAGTTGATGTAGTCTACTGCATTCTCCAGATGCTTGCATTTGTCCTTCAGGTCTTCAATCTCTGCTCTTTGCTTCTCAAGATCAATTTTTTTATAGTTGTTTATGCTCTTCATCTATGAACGAAGATCTTTGAGAGTTTGTATAAATCGACTTATCATGAATTTGTTAGCACGACACATTGCACAACTCTCGTTCTTTTCCATTTTTTCTAAGGGGGTTACAAGACATCTTTGTTGGACTGTCCACTATTTTACTCTTTGGATCTCTATTCTTTGACTGACAGCTTCTGTGCTTTTTGTTTTGGTGGCCTTCTAGTTGTTTGCTCTGATCTCTCTTCTTGATTGTTGTAGTGTCCCTGTTAGGATACCAGTGAAGCTGCTTCCTCTTGCTGATGCTGAGAACTTTGAGTATCTGCTTCTGAGTAATGGGAAAGTGTAAAGAAGTAGTCTCAGGGCTTAAAGACTGAATTCTACATGTAAATGAATTGCTGAGGGGGTTGGCGAAGTCCGGGAGAACCAACGAGAAATTCAGAGATGTGGTTTCTCTGATTTTTTGCAAATGACCAAGAGTGCAGCTATGAAGGCTGGGTAATGCTGGAACTGGAACGATGAGTTCACACTGATAGTGGGGACAATGGGAAGGAGTTATATTCGGATGGGACTGACTCCGTTCAAAATGGGATAGAACAGGGAGTTGAGAAGAAAGAATTCTGAGAGGAGTGGAATGCGATGGGGTATGGCTTTCTATTCTGCTGGCGATGGGATAAAGAAACAAAGCCTTTGTTAACAGGGGCCTGTAGACTCTTAACACAACGACTACCCTGCAGTTAATCTCAACATGCAAAGCAGTGCAATTTCAATAGTGATTATTTCCTTTGATAATTTCATCAACTCGCTTACCTCTGTTCAGGTCCTGTGTAGTGAGATTGGTCCTCGGAGTGCTGACCACTCTTGGCATACCTCCCTCCCGATCGTTTGGTTCGAAGCACTCCTTTTTACTAGTTGTTCGTTGCTCATTAGCGCATATTTCCCAGTATTTTCTCTGATATTGGTAGCTCTTATGCTTATGGCTCCTTTTATAGCCTTGACTGAGTATGCTGGGCTTGTGACTCTGCTCAACCTTCACGAGATTATCCCCAAACTACTGTGCTTGCCCGATTCCCTATTCAGATCAGTGTGATCACTGCATTGACTGATATGACCTTTAACTGCTGCGTTCTGCTCATGGGAATGATTTCTGATCTGGTACCATTCACGACGCAACCTTTTCTTCATTATGAAGATTTTCTTCATTGCACAAGAAGGATTGACTATGATTTTGCTGCTTGTTATGTGCAGGTGTATCTCCTGTTGCATGATCTTATTATGATTTCTTGTTTCTGTTGATTTGATGTGATACACTTTACTTTGATCCTCAGACCAGTCCTCCTGTGGGGACGAGTTATGTGATAACTTCATAGATATTTTGGTTTTCTTTCACCATTCCAGCTTGCCGATCCACTGCCTTGTTGGCTAGTGAGTCAACCTCCTTATTTTGCGTTCTAAGGACATGTTTAAAAACAACTTTCCCCATTTTTTTGTGTTGCCCAAAATTCACTATCTTATTTTATTTAAGGCTGTGTTTTTGAATGCTTTCCCTGCTTCCATTGCAGCTATAATAATTGCCGAGTCACCAATTATTATAGGGTCTTTTATCTGATTTTTTTTAAGGATCTTTGTGCCTATTACCAAATTGTATGCCTCTGCCTTGTTATTTGTCATTGTTCCTAGACCCCATTCATATGTTGTTATTGTCTCGCCTTTCGGATCCAGGATTAATCCACCAGCCCCTGCTCTTTCTAGATTGTTCTTTGAAGCTCCACCGAAGAATAGAATGTGTTTTCTTTGTTCTTTAATCCATTCCTCCATTTCTATGTCGTTCCAACGAAGCTTCCATTCTCGTATTTTTCCTCCTCCCTTATTTAGATTTTGGCTCCTCGATGAACCTTCAATGCGGACTTTGCTGTACCAATCATTTTCTTCTTGCTGCAGTCTATTTTGATCTATATTTTCTGCTCCATTTACACTTATCATTTCCAAAACTTGTCCCCAAGTCTTCGCTATAATGGTTCCTATGCTCGGCTTTTGACCTTTGAAGATACACTTATTCCTGGCTAGCCAAAGATGCCAGCAAAGAGTAGAGGGTAGGCATTTCCAGATACGACTTATGACTGTTTTATTTTTCTTTGTATAAGGGTAGCTTTGAACCCAATTTTTGTTTAGAGTTGTCAGCTGATCTATTGTGTCTATGTTCAATTCTAAAGGACTGATAATTTGCTTCCAACATTGCCTAGCCATAATGCAATTCAAGAATAAGTGTTGGATGCTTTTTTTCTTCCCTTTGACACATAACGCATATGGAGGGGCCTTGAAAACTTTTTTTCTTTAAATTTTCCGTTGTAAGAATCTTGCCTTTCAGTAATGTCAATGCAAAAATTTCTATTTTGGGTAGGCATTCATTCTTCCATACTGCTGTCCATAAGTTCCAGTTGTCATAATTGTTGTAATTTTGTAGGTAGTTGTAGCCTGATTTCATTGTAAATTTTCTTCCATTTGGATCCCAAATGTAATTATCTTGGCTATCTTTATTTATAGGAGCTGCTCCTACTAATAGGAGCTTCAATTCTTCCCACTGACTTTTTAGCCTGTCTGGGAATGTTGGCACTCTCCAAGCTGTCCAGCTATTTTGATCCCATTCAGATATGGAATATAAAGAAGTTATACCTTTCTCCTCCATCCATTCTCTCAAGCCTCTTAAATTTTGCTGTTGGTTCAAAGGGGCAACTCCCATGATTTTGTCATCCCAAATAGAGATAGATTTCCCATTCCCCGGATTTTTGGAAATTTCGTTTCTAATTTGTGGGATAATTTTTTTGATAAGTTTCCAAACTTGATTACAAGGCCGGTGTGGAATTATTTCGGTGAGTATCTTTGACCGATGACAGTTTAGATATTTCCTTGATAGTGCTTCGCCCCACCATTGTTCCTTCCCATTTAACATTCTCCAAACTAACTTGATCCCAAGTGCATTGTTTATCAATTCCGGTATCCTGATTGAAATACCTCATTTTTCAAATGGGAGAGTTACTTGTTCCCATCGAACAAGGCTGAGTTTTTTGGTTTCTTGTTTTCCTCCTTGCCATAGAAAGCTTCTAGTAATTAATTCCATTTGTTTGTGTGCGCTTGCCGATTCCATAATTATGGCATACTGATATATTGGCAATGTTGAGAGAAGGGCTTTGATTAAAATTGATTTACCTGCTAGATTTAGCCACATCATTCCCCAACTTTGGATTTCCCCCCTAATTTTTTCTATTTGTTTATTCCATACTTTTGCCTTGACCACTTCTTTTGCCAATGGTAATCCAAGAAATGTAAAATGGCTCTGTTTTAATTGAACCGGGATTTCCATTATTTGTGAGATCCTCTGCATTATGTTGATTGAAACGTTCCAACTGTAAATTCTGCATTTCTTATTGTTTAAGAGTCCTCCTGAAACATCAAGGAAGTCATCTAAAACTTTTTTAAACCGTCTAACTATAATGTTAGAGGCTCCCCCAATGAGAAGAGTGTCATCTGCAAAGAGAGAGTGGTTAATTTCGTTGACCCCTCTAGCGATTCTAATACCTGTAATTTTTCTTTTTTCCCTTTGATTTTCTAGCTGTATATTCAACGTCTCAGCCATTAAAATGTAAAGGAAAGGTGAAAGTGGACACCCTTGTCTTAGTCCTCTTGTACTTCGGAAATGACTATTTGGCCTCTCATTGATCAATGGTGCGATCCAGGGGGTGGTGATGCATGCCATAACAATATCTATGAACTTGGAAGAAATGCCAAACTTTTGAAGAACAACCACAAGAAATTTATGGTTAACTCTGTCGAAAGCATTGGCCATATCTAGTTTTATGACCACACCTTTTTCCTTACTTTGTATACTACTGTGAATGGTTTCTTGCACTATAATTATATTGTTTGTAATTTGTCTTTTTGGAACAAAGCCACCTTGATTTTCTGAGATGATGCAAGGCATAATTCTTTTTAATCTGTTTGCCAAGATTTTCGTGATTATTTTGTAGGAGTTGCACAGAGAGATTGGCCTGTATCTATCGAAGGAAATAGGATTTTATTCTTTAGGAATAAGAGCCAAGAGTGATGCTTTGGTATTTTCTCCCACTTTATGTTTTTTGAAAACATTTTTGATCATTCTCACCAAATCTTTCTTGATTATTACCCAATGGTTCTTGTAAAAGGCAATTGTGAATCCGTCCGGACTTGGTGCTTTTTCTAGATGCATACTCCATATTGCTTCTCTTATTTCCTCCTCTGTGACCTCTTTCTTTAGATCTCTGTTTTGCTGTTCGCCGACTTTATTACTAGTTTGCTGAAGAAATTCTTCGCTGTCCACTTGTTGGTTCCCTATGGAGAGGAGGTTTTTATAGTAGTTATGTGCTTCCTTTTTAATTTCGTCCAGTCCTCTTATTTCTTGCCCTTCTACTTGTATTTTGTCGATTTGATTGCTTGCTCTTCTTATCTTTAAATTGTTATGGAAAAAAGCAGTGTTTTTATCCCTCGCTTTTAGCCATAAACATCTTGACTTTTGCCTGCTCTCCTCTTCCTCTTCCCTGTTTTGTTTGTATAAGTCCAAGAAAACTTATTTTTCATGTGCATACTCTAGCTCGCTATCTTGCTTATTTTCTTTTTCCTTGTTCATGTTTTCAAGTTTCTCTTGCAATTCTAATTTTTTTCTTTGAGAGCATTTTCTCTTGCCCATGCTTTTAGAAGAAGTCTTAAATTTTTCAACTTAGTTTCCCATACATAATGAGGAGAGCTATTACAATGTTTTTCCAACTTTCCCTTATTAGCTTGCCGAAGTCTTCTTTGCTGTCCCACATTTTGTTGTATTTGAAAGGAATTGGTCATTGATTTTCCAGCCTATCCAAGATCAAAACCACTGGCTTATGATCAGAAGCTGAACCATGCACAATTTTGCTTTTCACTATGGAAAATGCTGCTGTTATATTTTCTTGAATTAGTATTTTATCTAATTTTTCCTTTATGTTGTGTGCTTCCGTTCTTTTTATTGCTCTAGGTATATTTTCCATTACTTGGAGGAATATCAAGTAATTTGTGCTCTTCGATGAGCTCTTTCAGTGCTGCTCTTGAGGGATCACTAAAATAATTGCCTCCCAGCTTCTCATCTATATTTCTAATCAGATTTAGATCTTCTCCTATAATTAATTTGCCTCTTTGCCCTTCTTGTACTTCTTCTTTCACTGATTTCCAACATTGAGCTTTATCTCTATAGTGGTTTGGAGAGTAAATATTTATGAAGCTAAACTCTTCGGTTGTACTCTTATTTTTTAGATTTGTTCTTACCCAATAATTATCGAGTTTTTGTTTGACAAGTTCCCATTTCCATTTGTTCCACAATATACATATACCGCCTGAGGCTCCATTAGAGTCTATGGCTATTTCTTCAATTTTTTTTTTTTTTTTTTTTTTTTTTGTGTTTTGATCATTTTTTGAACTTTTAGCTTGCTGACTTTGGTCTCTTGGATCATAAGAATGTCTGGTTGTTTCTGTTTTATTGTCCCGAACTGCGTTGATTTTAAATGCGGATCCCAAACCCCTGTTATTCCAAGAGACCTTAATCATTATTTACTGGATTTGTGGTGAGTCCCTCATCTCTCCTTATGCTGATTTTTTTCTCCATTTCCCATCTGTTTGCCGAGAAATGAATCCATTAGCTGTTGAGTGCCTATGGCCATTTCCTTTGCTGCTACCTCATCCCTTATTTCTTTGTTGGATTTCCTTCCTACTTTTTTTGGCTGATCCCATGCTTGGTTGTTTTCTTTTGCTTTGTTTCTTGTTTGTATTCGGTCGACTATGGGTGGAGAGGGGGATGGAATCTGAGTGGAAGATGGAATAATGGCTAAAGCATTAACTTGCGAAGGAGAGCGAGGGGATAACAAGTCTTCTCCTAGGAGTTCGAAAGGGTTTCAAGAAGGATTTACAGGAGGGGCCGTATTTATTGGAGGAATAAAAGCTGTAGCATTGTTTTCATGAGGCTGAGAGAAGTTCTGTGCAACTTGTTTATTATGGGGTTTCTTTCTTTTCACTTGTTCCCATGTATTTGCTTGAGCTTCAACATTCTCTGCATTTTCAACCTCTTTAATTTTATTCCACCTATTTGCAAAATGATCGTATTCATGGCATACCTTGCATTTGAATGAAATTTGTTCGTAGTCCAGCTGTTGAATGTGTGTCCATTGGTCCACCTTGATTTTTATTGCCTTTGGTAAACCTTTTCCCAGGTCTTCCTCCGCGCAAATTCTAGCACAAACATGAATATTGTCTTTGGGTTCACATCTGGCTATGTATTTGCTTACCGCATTTTCGATAGCTTTCACCGAATCATCGCCCCAACAGTGAAGGGGGAGATGAGGCAACCTAACCCAGACCAGAACTGCGTTTGGAATATCCATCTTTGGATCAAAGTTTGGTGACCATCTATTCAAATAAAGACCTCTTAAGTCCATAAAATAGGGTCCATTTCTGAATATTAAGTCCTTGTCTTCCTTAGTGTCGAATAAGAAGGTAAAATATCCCCTTCCACATAAACGTATGGCTATTTTTCCTTGTATATTTGCACTCCAATTTCTTTTTACCCATTTCTGGACTACTCTGGGGCAAGGCCACAACCCTGCAAATTGTCCCACCAAGCCACGTTTTTCTAATGAGATAGCTGCTTTTCTGGGAAGTGTTGGAGGTAATGAGATCTCCGGTATGTCTACTAGCATCTTCACAAATTTACTGATAGATGGCCTGGCTTTTGTAGCTTCATTTTCTGCTATTAGAGTTGTAAATGCTGCTTCATAAGCATCAGTCCTTTGATGGGAGGAAGAATCTTCCCTTGCTGAAAGAGGCATGGTATGGAAGAACTCTGCAGGAGGAGGCTGCTGAGAGGAAAGTGGAAGGCAGGAAGCTGCATAGGCAGGACGCCCACATCAGCTCAGAGAGGCCAAACAGAGCACGAAGAAGCTCAACAGGAGGAGACTGCCAAGCGGAGGAGCTGCAGGAGGCAGTGATGGCAGCTAGGTCAGGCCTACAGCGCGCGTGAGGAAGTTTATTGCTTCCATATGTTCCAGTTTTTTTGCCTCATTATGCTCAATACCCATGAGTAGTTGTAGATGTATTTTGTGATGCACTTGGAATGCTATACAATGTTCTTTACCCACTCCACTTTGCCTATGTCCTCAAGTAAGAGGTGTATGCAATGTGCAACACATGGAGTCTAAAAAATGGTCTTATATTTGGATTCTAGCATCTTTCGAGCAAGAACATAGTTTGAGGCATTATCTGTGATGACTTGCACAACGTTCTCCTCCCCCATTGCCTTAATCATCTCATCCAAAAGCTCAAATAGAAGGTTTGCATCCTTCACCCTATTAGATGCATCAACTGATTTCAAAAGCATGGTTCCTTGAGGGCAAGAATAAGGAAATTAATGATAGTGCAATTTTTTTCATCAGTCCATCCATCTAACTAACATGATGGAACAACCTGTTTTGGTCCATGACTCTCTATACTTAGTCAAATATTTGTTATTGCAAAAATTCTCTTTTTGCAAAAGAGTTTCCTTCAAGTCATGTATACTAGAGCCTTTTAAGCCCTTTCTTGTAGATATAACAAAGTTCTACATAGCTTGGTAATAAAGTGAATGAGCAACACTAAAGGGGATATCTGCATCTTACCACCATCTAACAATGTATTGAAAAACAATTTCTTTGCATTACTTTTTCCAATGGTTATCCAAAGTAGGTTGAGTTAGACTTGGTTGGGAGGAAGTGGCATTAATAGAGGTAGTAGAGGGGGAAGTTGAGAAATAACTTTGGATGTTCATCCTTGTTATGAATATAATTCATATAAAAATAATAAATAATAATAAATTGACTAACGGTTAGTTAGTTAGTAATGAAGAGGCATGTCTTAGAGACATGCCCATTCATGAAGGGCACCTATGTATGGTATATAAGCAGACCCTCATTCTCATTTGTAAATATCTCATATCTCATATCAATTCAATATAGAATTACATGTCTTACAATGGACATTTACGTTTTTGAAGTATTTTAAAGATTTCTACTACATATACAACTTTTGGTTGTTACATTGGTATTAGAGCTGTTCGATCCTTTGGATGCTCACTGCTGAAGAGAACCGGTTTAATCTGACCTTTGGCCATTAATCCTTCGTCAACGTTGTTGTCGTCACAATTGAAGCGTTTTGCTACAAAAAGTTGGAGTTCCTCTGTTTCGCCAGTTTCATCATTTAGGGCTTTGGCCATTAAACAAAAAAAGAAAAAGAAAAAAAGAAGATAGTCAAAGAAAAAAAAGAGATTTAAAGAAAAAATCATATATATATATATATATCTAAGTAACCTGACATGTGGGTTCGGGATTCGTCGGATACAGGGATTAAGTGTCAGATTCAGACACGTT
>APFE031228903.1:163206-176523 GCA_000404065.3 Pinus taeda | reverse complement strand
TCATTCACCATACAATAATTTCACACCTCTGTATATTGACCAGTGCAATATGTAAACAAGAATTATTTCATCTCAATACCTTTCTCTAAATGTATGCCGGTGGCCAATTGTAAACATTGATATCACATCTGCTGCACTAAAAAACCACTGACCCAACCATACAGCAACGTTATTCTTTAACAATTCTGTAATAAATGTATATCTAATTCTCAACAGAACCTTGGAGAACAAGAAAAAAAAGAATGGTTTAGGCCCAATCGCCAACTTAAGTTATCATAAACCGAGCACTAAAGTCAATCATTCAACAACTATATTTCCAGAGGCAGCGCCCAAACAAAACACCGACAGGGAGAATCCCACAATGACTCACATATGGCTCGATTTGTTCAACATACATTTGAAAATAATAGAACAACATACATGCTGTGTCATTCTAATGTCAACCACAGGATCACACTCACCGCCTTATTCGTAGCCTCATACATCTGTCTCATGCGTTCCAGCCAGCGTTTCAGTGTACATAAATAACCTCTAACGGACCATGTTCCTGGTTCAGTTTTCCGACGGGAGATGGTTTTTAAAAACTATATTAAAAAATCCTGCCTTTCAATGGGATATGAACTTCCAAATAACTTGTAAAATAATTAAAATAAGCCCGAGAGGCTAGCGCCTATAAAATCTGTGCAGAGGCAGTGCACAAAAGAAGAGCTAATGCAGCAGATTTTATGACTACTGTCAGTGCTCAATTTGTTCAATCCACGAAGGTTGATACCTCAAAATGGAAAATGAGGCCGGAGTGGAAGTAACCTCAAAGATGCCCACAACGTCAAAAACAGCGTTCAATACATCACTTCAAATACAGCACAACAACATGTACATTTGCAATGAACAGCGTTATAAACAACGTTCAATACAACACTTCAAATACAGTACTTCAAATACATTCAACAGCGTTATAACTCAGCACTTCAAATACATTCAATAACGTTATAACTCAGCACTTCAAATACATTCAACAACGTTAATACATTCAACTCAGCACATACCAGCGTTCACGCAGCCTCGGTTTGAAGAACCTCAAATGTTCAGGCGTTAACCAACAGATGCACAATAGCAGAAAGATGCGTTATGGCAGAGTATGGGACAGAGGAGTTACAAGGCACGCCAAAAAAGGAACCTGGGACCTGCGCTCTGATACCATTTCAGGCTAGGAGTAACTCCAGACTTGGCAGAAAAACTGATTCGTTTATTTCATTAGGTAGCTATTGTTATATACATGAATGTGACTGATCAGTTCATCTTCTTGATGACTGTTCACATTCCAGAGGATTAGGTGTCAACATCACTGAACAAACTAGGAGTCCAAAAAGCACTGTAATCGTTTTCCAATCCCATAACTCTGCCTCTCTACATCTGTTTTGAAGAGCATATAATGCTTTCCACCCTCCTAAAATTCTCTTCTTTCTGCAGTCCTCCCAATTGAGTTTGTTGTTGAAATCAATCCCAAGGTACTTGTACTCATTTACTTCTTCAAGAATGTTGTCTTCAAATAAGAAAGTATGCTGACTCTACTTCCTTTTATTAGAAAAAATCATTATTTTGGTCTTGCTAGTATTGACTTGCATCCCCATTGCTCTACAAAAATGCTCAAGGGCATATAAGTGCATTTGCAATCTAGGGGCCGATTTAGAAATCAATACAATATCATCAACATATAAAAGAAGCTATATCACAAACTCTCCCAACCGAACACCATCTCCACCTTGCAGATTTAGCCACTCTTCCAATTTATCAATATATAGACAAAAAAGAGTGGGGGATAGAGGGCAACCTTGCTTGACTCCAATGTCACTTCTAAAGCTTTCCGAAATGCTTGTCGAGGTTTTAATTTTGACTTTCACTTCTTCATAAAGTCTATGGACATCAGCTCTATAATGTACAAGAATTTCAAGTTTTTCCATTCTATGCCACAACTTATCCCTAGGGATTGTGTCAAATGCTTTTTTGAAGTCAACAAAGTAGCAAAATACTTCTTTTTCCTCCCAAACCTTTTCAACAATGTGTCTCAACGTAATGCCATGATCCACTGTAGAATGTTTCGGCCTAAAACCCGGTTGTCCTCTTGCCCTCTTTTCTTTTACTTCTGCCCACTTGCTAATTCTGTCTTCTACCATGTTGCCGAAAAGCTTTGCAAACAAAAGATTGATCATAATTGTTCTATAGTTGGATGGATTATTAATGCCTCCACTTTTAAAAAGGGGTATTGCTAGGCTAGTTGTCCAGTCTCTTGGGAATCCTTGCTGAATAATGTTGTTGAATATTTTCATGATGTGCGGTGCAAGAGCGTTCATTCCCCATTTTAGATACTCTACTTGAAGTTCAACCAAGTCCTTTGCCTTTCCTGTTTTCAACTTCTTAATTCCTTTCTCCACTTCTTGTAATGTAAAGAGCTTTGAATTTGTGTTGATCCTAGGGGGGGACTCCACCTCAGATTCTTTCTCATAGAGTTGCCTTGCATATTCAAACCATTGGTTGGCTGTAATATTATTTTCATTTTGTTTCTTCCTTGGTTGCAGTTCCTACCAGAAAAGCTTTGGATTACTCTTGCTTAAATATATTAACTCTTCTCTCCTTGTTTGCATGAACTCATCTTTTTTCCTTTTTAGTATCTGCTTATATAACTTTACATTCATATTCTATTTTCCTGCCTTTTTCAAGGTTCTCCTTGTCATTTTGCATTCCTCATCAAACCAAGCATTTATAGGAAAGAAATTTGATTATGATTTCCTATTTTTTGCTCTTTTGCACTTCCCAAGTGCACTTTGAATTATATTTGTTAACTCATGGCTGTTGAAGTGTTTGAAACCGGTTTTCTCCTTTTGAATTAATCTCTCTAACATTGTCTTGAAGATAGCACCATTTTCTTGTGTTAGAATAATTTTTCCCCTTGATAGTGATTGCCGAGAGCATTGGGTTTTCCTCCTATGCTGCCTTTTAACCATGATAACCTTATAAAAATTGGGTTATGGTCTGATTTTAAGTCCCAAATATGCTCTCCAATACTAACTTCATCTATCTTTTCTATTAAGCTTTGTGAACACATCACATAGTCAACACACTTGCCCCATTGTATGTGTTTCAAGTGAAGTTCCTAGACCTTTTCCATCTATTTAGACTGTAATATTCCTAATTAGCCGTGGCTAATTGGAATATTCGATTTTGCTCAATTTTGCCTTCTATAGTTACTTATAAATAAAAAGGTGAGGAAAGGGGGACATAACTCACTTTTAGAATAAAGTCACTCCCTAGTGGCACAATGTTGTAACTTAAAGGGGAGCTAAGGGGGCCAAAGGACCATGTAGAAGGGGGCCCACGTAGACACTTGGAGGGACTGCGCAGATGGAGGGAAACACGTGGCAAGAGAGAGGCTACGTTGGAGGATGTGGGCCTTAGGGATTGAGAGAGGCCAACGCTATAAAGGAGAGAGGAGCCTCCTCATTTTGGGCATTCGATTATGTGCATTTGAGCTAGTCACTTCGACTTAGAGCAACTGGCTATTTAGCCTATCTGCAACGCTGTTTAGTGCATCGAGTGTCTCCGTTCAGAGATCTCACCCGTAGCCCCGAGGGACTTAAGAGTGCCTGCTCGGGCAAGGTAGTTTTCAACAGTCTTTTGTAGAGGGATTGATCTTTGGAGTTGAGGAGGAATTGAGCATATTTGATCACTGCGCAGTCTTGAGAGAGGGACGTAGTTTCTTTTAGTGGGAGTTCCGGATTGGGGTTTTGTGGAGGATTTGAGCTAGGAGATTGAGTAAGGGATCAACCCTTGCATCTTGGAGGATTTTGGCAGAGTTTCGGGCAGAGTTTTGGACGGTTCTATTCAGTGGCAGTGCAGAGCTTTGAGGGACAGCGTAGATCCCCAAGGGGGTGATTTTCGGGGTTTAGCTATTTTAGAAAAGCTTTCTGGGCTTTTCTGGGTTTATTGAGCAGAGGCTGATTCCAGAGTTTCCGCATTTTTCGAGGAGGGGAACAAACTTAAATCCTCATTTGGTTTCAGCAATAGCAGCAGCACAGCAGTTCTCCGGCAGCTTGGATGCAGTTCAGAGAGAGGCCATTTCCTTGCTATTCTGAGTGTATTTCTTCACTTGCCTTGAGCAAGTCGAGGTGCTATCTTCCGGATCACCTCTTGTACTCTTCCCATTACTCAGTATAATAAAATGGCTTAGCATTTCTCTTTACATTTCTTGAGTATTTGTTTGTATTCCGTGTTTATATTATTGTATGTTGCATCACTGTTATTTATATCACTTTGAGCTTCCCGGCTACTACATCACTTGTGTGTTATTTGGTTGGAGTTTACTGGGGTTTGGGGAATATCCCTGAATGGAATATTACATAGACCATTGCAAATAATTAAGTTGAAAGCCCCACATAGTGTAAGCAACTCATCTCCAAAATGATTGCTAACTTTGTCATCTTTTGAACACCTCACCCGTTGGGGATTCTCCTCTTCAGTGAGCCAAAGAGGATTGTTATCCTCTTTGCAACAAAGGATGCTAGCTTGATTATTTGTTGTTCTAGCATTGACATTTCCAACTAATAAAACTTCTCCCTACTGAGAGTACATAACAATATCTTGTTTTAATGCTGCATATGGATCCTTGTTGTCAAGCCCCTTATTTTTGTAAGTTTTGAGACTTGAGGGGCAAAATAACATGCTGCAATTCTAATGTAATTCTCATTCTCTGATATTTTCAACCATAAATATTGGCTATTTGCATCTTCTTTAATTAACTGAATATGACGACCTTCTTTTTCTTTCACTAAAACTAGTATTCCCCCATACCCTTTGCCATTTTCTGCTACCTTGTTCCAAACTGCCAACTTCAAATAACTGTAAAACACAGGGTTTTGCAACCATCATGCTCATGAGTTTCCGTGAGACAAATTATGTCTCTACCTTCTGCAATAGGCCCTAACCCAGGCCCCCTCCTCCAAGGGTAACCTCTACAATTCCAACAAACTAAACTTACGTAGACCTGGGTAGGATATGACTACGACATAGTTTAGCACATAAGACTCAAATTTGAGTCTTCACCCCTTTTTGTCCATGTTGCTCTTGTTGTTTTCGTCTCTATTATTGAATTCTCTGTTTTTTTCTTTACTGTCAGCTTGCTGCCTTGATTTGCCTGGAGGCCCAAACACTGCAATAACAACTTTCCCATTGTACAACCATGCCCTTTTCCCTTCATATCTTGCTGTTCTAATTTTCTCCACTTCATCCCTTCTCTCTTCTTGTTGTTTTTTGGTTAAATCTTTATCGAGGAAGAAGTATGAGCTTTTCAAGAGTTTCTTTTTGCCCAAAAGCTGTTGTTTTTCTTTTACGCTTGCCATGGTGAGTTTTATGGGTCGAGGCCTCTCTTCACATATCCTCCCAACCCTTCTTGCTTGGCAAATTTGCCCTTTCCAATGTAGTTTCTCTTTCAGAAAGTCTCTTGTCAAATTGAGAGTTCTTTCATTCTTCCCATAATCTCTTCTTACCCTGATAATAAAGTTTGTTTTCCTATCCTGTATTTATTTTTCTTCTATTTCCTGTGCTTTTCGATCACTTACATCTTCTTCTTCCTCTGTCCTTATGTAACCATTAGCGTCTTCAGCTCTAGCTTTGATTTCTTTTGGACTATCTTTCCCACTGTTCATTTTTGCCTTCTCTTTGGAAATGTCTGTTTGCTGAGATACCTGTGTATCTACCTGAGTTTGTTTATAAATTATCACATTCTTGTTTGCTATTATTACTTCTTTTTGTTTTGCCATTCTTGTTTTCCTATCTCTAGAGCCTCTTGTAACATTGTTACCTGTTCTTTTAAAATTCTATTACCTTCCATTAGACATTCGTTTGCAACTGTGATCTCTGAAATTTTGTTGTCCCATTCCTGTTCTATGGCTTCCAAAATCTCCAACCTTGTCCTGACCTTCATCAGTTCTTGGAAATATAGATCTGATGACCAAGTAAGAGGTGTAGATGGGGGATTGTAAATGATTGATTCTTCTTTTTGTTTCTCTTATTTATTTTCTTTTTCTTTTTCTTGATCTTGATCGGTTTTCTTCTCTTATTGCCTTCATATTTCTTTACGTTTACCCAAATCCACCTTCCTGTTTTGTCTGTTGAAGCAATTTTGACTTGACCCAAATGATTTGTTTCCACAAAATCTGAAATTTCCTTGCTCTTTATGCCTTGGCTCTTCTGAGCGTTTTCCATGTTTTGAACGTTTACCTATTTAGAAGTTCACTACCTCACTGCTCTGTGCTGACGAAACCCTGTTCACGCTGCCTATCCACTGTGCTCACAAAACCCTATCCTCTGCTTACCTGCTTGTTCACGCTGCCTGTTACCTGTTCACCCTTGCCTGCTCACGCTGCCTGTTACCTGTTCACGCTTGCCTGAGATGTTGCTGTTTGTCTACTGTGCTCAGGTGTTTGATGGTGTTTTGCGCTGTTAGAAGCTACAAGATTGATGAAACCGAAGGCTCACGCCTTACAGAATTGTTGGGCTTCTCGGTACCTCTTTCTTCTGTGTATCTCTGTTTTTCTTGATGGACAAGCATATGCTGCACTTCGATTAAATTCCAAAGGCAATGTTGTCTCCAGTTTGTTGTGGCATCAATTTGAGTTTAAGGCAAAACACCCCACCTTCTCCTTCCGACTCATTTTATATTTCAACCTTATAATATGGCTTGCACTTTAAATTAAATCAACTTGATATAAATTTCATGTGCTTCCACTTTGCCTCACGACTTGGAAATTTGTGGGCCCACCTAGCTGCTTGTTGAGTTGGCTCACTTGCCACTTGGATTGGTGGGCCCTAGGATGCCCAATAATAATTTAAACTGCTACTTACTTTCCATGTCAATTTTTTGACTTTAGAAAAATTTCTAAATTTTTCCAGTTATTTATTTATTTTCTTCTCATTTTTGCCTGTGACATTAGAAAAATCAGCTTTTGAGGGACTATAAGTCATTTTTTGACCCTCAAAATGGGTCCTAAGACAGCACTGGGTCTCTGAGGATGAATTTCGAGTAGTCACACACCCTAGACATTTCCTAAGGCCACTTATTTACATCATTGCATAGAAACTAATTAAAATATTTTGTTTTGCGGGAAGTTTTTAATTATTAAAAAATCTTACTTAGACCTAGCTAAATTGCACAATTTTTTTTGTGTGATCTAGTATGGTAATATACATCGACTCTAGACACTAAAATGTGTTAGGGGCTCAACCTTCAAACCCTCACCTCTGCTTTGGGTTTAAAAGTGAGTGAAAAAACCTAGAAAATTATCCACCTGTAATAAAGAAGGGATAATTAACCAGATAAAAAAACACCCCAAGGTATGCACATTTGTTGATCGAGTCCCGACATCTTAGGCCTGTTACAGATTCAAAACTCATCATTACTAGTATCACTTATTACAATTCCCCGCAGGGTGTGGAATCTGGGTACAAGATAGATGATGAGAAATAGAAATAGAGTTTAAAAACTCTGTTGACTGATGATATCTGCTGGTACAAGTGTCCTTTGGTACATCCTTGGGCATGGAGTCTACATATAATCATTAGGGGCCACTCCAATGGTCAACAGGTAGCTCGGGACATTACTATCAAGTGAGTTCACTCAAGGGAGTTTTTTTCACTTAACTAATTATTCATGTTTTCCAACACTGAATAACTAGTTGAGTATTTTTCTCCCAGATATACCCCCAAAGCTAGAGTGTGGTTTGATGGTAGAGCCTTGGATGAGTTGTAGTGTCCAGAATCAATGTATATTTCCATGCTAGAGCATTTGTAAAATTTTGCAGAATTTGATTAGGTTTAAGGGTCAGTTTTTTAATTATTAAATTTTTTTTGCATGATGGGATTTTTAATAAAATTTTAATGTAAATTGTAATAAGTGATGTCTAGAGAAGTTGTAAGGACTATGAGCAATCAAAATTAGACCTCTACACCTCAACAATCTACTAAGACACACTTTGGGGGTCATAAAATGTGCTTTTACCTCCCCAAGCCCACTTTTTGTAAATTTAGGGAAAAATGTGGCAATAAAATAGCCCAAAACATAAAAAGTGGAGAAAATAAATGATATTTCCACATGCTAATTTAGGTGGAAATGACTTCTGCCATGTCCCCATTGTTATTCTTCTTCATAGTACAACTAGGGTGGATTTCTAGGACAGGGGATGGCCAGGTCAGTGGAGCATGTTTATGTCATTAGGGGTTTTGATGGAGTTTTGAGGATTTTTTTATGGGATTTGATGGCATTCACTTGGCCCATTCCATCATCAACATAGTTTGCCTTTCGTTTCGTTGCATTCCGATAACTTTAAAAAATCAACATTATTATTGGGCATAACTTAATTAATTATGCTTGAGGTGGCGTTCCAGGGAGATTAATTGATGGAACACCTAAGTTTAATAGCTCGTTGGAACTGGAACGAGAAGATCTACATGATGAGACTTTTGGATGGGGGTTTCAGTGACCTGAGGAGACATGGTGGCCAATTTACCTTTTTTCCCCTATTAAAAATAATATTTAATTAAAATAAAAAAGGGAAAAGTGCTCCATGATTAAAATAATAATAAAATAGAAGATTCTAGAGGGGTCCATCAGATCTATAAAAGAGGAGGAGGAGGCCACTAGAGGACATCTTGGATTGAGTATTTTTTCTTGTATGAGAAGTTGAGAACCCAGTTCTCTACTCCATTGGTAGCCCTAGGACGAAAATCCTCGGGTGATTTAGAGAGATTGGGCTAGCACTCATCTTCCCTTGGTGGATCCATTCAGGGTTCACATGTTGCAGTTATTTGATTTTTTAGTGTGTTTTGAGAGGCCCATTGTGGCATTATTGTAGATCTGTTGATGCTAGCTATCTAAGCTATTTTGTTATTCCATCCTGTGAAACCCAATTCATATATCATAATAACGCTGAGATTGTTTGTGCTTATCGTGTTATAGAATTGCATGCATTTTTTATGTTCTATTTTACTTGGCAATCTTCTATTTATGAATAGAATTTTTATCTGGAGATTTTCTGAGCTAAAATTCGAGTTGTTCCAAATTTATTTCAATTGGGACATTATAGTGGTATTAGAGCTGTGCATCTTGCCAGCCTGAGGGTTTACTTGCCAAATTTTCGGAGCTAATTTTATTGCAAAAGATATATCCTTGCTAGAAAAGTCAAATCGTTGTTGGAGACATTTCATGTTGCAATTTTAATAAGCGATCAACAAATTAGCATTGTGGAATTTTTGCTTGCATAATATCTGTGCCACAAATCGAGCTGTCCATCACATCATACAAAATGCTCATATAGCAAATAAATTTTGATGGGCCAACTTTTATTATTAAAAGGGAGCCGTGAGAAAGTTTTCTAATAAAGGTCAAAGTTTAGTAAAAAAGGGCTGCATTAAAAACTAAACGGTCAAGAGGGTCAAAGGCCGATTCTTTTTACAGGTGAGAAAAGCCAGGAGAGCACAAAGGCCAAGTCTTTGCCAATTTTACCAGAGCGGAGAACCTAGAACAAGAAGCCAAATTTAAAGACCGATTTTCATTTTTCAAAATTGTTGGGGGAGCTGAGCTGGTTTGGTGGAAGTCAAAAGTCATTGGGGGTCGATCTGCGATCACTTCTTCAAACGTGGCCACACACACTGCTTGTTTTCTTAGGGCTGTGGTTTATCATTATACTTGCAAAAGGGCCAATGTTTCAAAGTTTTGTGATTGGATAAATGTTTCAAAGGGCCGAAGCCTCTCTGGAGGAGAATGAATTTGCTGAGCAGCTGTCGAAATCTTTCCAGGCCGACTGAGCATGCATTAAAGCCATCCCAAATTATTGTAAGTCGATTCCTGCTAAGAGAGTCACAAGGAGGAATGAATTGATATGAGAATCCACAGCGTGATGCATTTGGATGTTGGGCGTGGGCAGAAGATGTTGATTTGGGGTAGCATTGGATGTATTCTAGCCACGAAATTTGGTGGAGAGGTTGGGGACATGAGATTTCCAATACCCAAAAAGGGTTTGGGCAGATTCTAACAGTTAAGGAGATATTAAAATAATTAATATTTTTAATGGAGTCCCTAAGTCTAAACTTAGGGAAAATAAAATATTAATGTGTATTAATATGAATCTATGTTAGAATGGTCCAAAAGACATGGATCAAGCCAAATCTAATCTTAGCTGTTGATTAGGGACTTAATCTCGACTGTTGAGATGTCAACAGGAAAAGTATAAGAGGAGGCTTGAGGGTCACTTGGGGAATACACTAGAGTGATTAGTCATTCTATTCTCTAGAGGAGAGTTTTCTAAGAGAGATAGAATCAGTGATCGGGATATGCGGTTGAAAGGCATTTGACAGAGAGACAGAGAGGCAGAGATAGTGCCGGGAAAGTAGCACAGCATCCAGAGAGAGACGTAGGAGCAGCCAGTGCTGACCCAGGGCGATGCAGAGGCAGCTAAGTGTTGCGCAGAGCACCAGAGGGGCCAGTGTCGCAGACGCAGAGGCTCAGAGAGCTGACGCAAGGCCTCCTGGGGCTGACGCATGCCAAGATAGGTTGACGCAGGGCCAACGCTGGGCTAGGAGAGGCTAAGCAGTCCAGATTGGGCGGACGCTGGGGTTTCTGGGGCAGATTGGTGTTGAGTAGCTGCTGGAAGCATTATCCGGGGTTTCGGCCAGTGGATTTGTCAGAAACTGAGAGGTATTACTGCCAAGGAAATTCTTTGTTGGGTAGGCCAGTTCCGACACCCAGATTGTACTATGATATTACTTAATAAGAAAACCCTTAGATAGCTGCACCGGTTTTCCCACATTGGGTTTTTCTGGGGACATTAGTCCAAAAATCATGGTGTCATATGGTGTGTTTGTTCTTGTTTCTTTTAGTCGCTGATCTGTAATATGTTGAGCATGCACTAGTGTTTATTTTCAGTATTTACGTTGTAAATAACTTGTTAAGGAAAATAACAAGTAGGTAGGAATAAATCAGATAAAGTGCATGGAGGGTTGCTAACTAAGTAAACTTAGAAACTTCAACATGGTACCACAGCGTGATTGCAGATCATAAGAGGATTAAAAGACATTAGCCGAGCGGAGCAATAGCAGCAGAAAACAACTGTCTGGAGGTGACAAAAGCTGTTTCTAGCAGCACAAAAGCCAAAGAGTGTGACGCAGAGCCGGCCAGGGACATGTAGAGGAAGTTGGGAGCTGCGCAAAGCCTCAGAGAGGCCAGCGTTGCCGACGCAGAGGGCCAGAGCGCTGACGCAAACCCATCCGGGGTGACGTAGGGCCAACGTGAGGCAGAGAGGGGCTGACGCAGTTCACAGAGAGGCAGCTGTTGGGTCTAGAAGGCTGCAGGAACATTGCAAAGTGGAGCTAGTGAGGTATTGTAGTCACAGCAGTACTTGACAGAGCAGGGCCAGGGGGTTGTTACCGAGGGTTTCTAGCCGAGGAACCCAAATCAACAGTGCAGTTGAACAAGTCGACCAGAGTAGGAGGCATCTCGACAAGCGACAGAAGGATTTCCAAGAGGGAAATCAGGACTCAGAGGGAGTCCAGAAGAGAACATCCAAACGGGAAGTAGAGACTCAGAAGAGTCGAATAGAGAACTTGCAGGAGGGAAGTACAGGAGCATCATGGCACAACATGGAGTAAGAGACTAGGATAGACGCGACGAAGCATCGAACTTCGCAGTCTGGAAGGCCAAAATCTTATCCGTGCTTGACAAGAATCATGTCAAGAACTTCGCCTTGAAGGTAATAGCTGTCCCAGTCGACCCCACTGATAATGACAGGTACGAGGAGGCGATGGCGAGGGCCAAATGCATTATCCTTGACGAGGTTAAGGATCATGTGGTACCACATATAGCTGAGAAGGAAACGACATTTGAGATGTGGGAGGCTCTCAAGAAGCTCTACCAGCATACTTCTGTGTAAAGAAGAATGTTGCTTGAGAATCAGATGACGTCGTATCAGATGAAGAAGGGATAATCGATTGACACCTTCCTCGGAGCAATGAATGAGATTCGAGACCAGTTGATTATTATAGGAGCGACACCAGATCAGGAGCTACTGGGGAGGACAACCTTGAATGCTGTCTCAGAAGATTGGGAAGTATTTGTCCAAAGTATATTGCGCAGAGAGACACTTACACCTTGGGATGAGGTGTGGGCAGCTCTTCGCCAGGAAGAGATCAGATGGCAGTCGAAGATAGGTAGCAGCAGCAAGGGGATCAAAGTCAAGTAGGAGGAGGAAGATGTGGCCCTAGCATCTGAGGGAAAACAGGAGAAGCGAAAGAAGAAAGATCTCTCCAAGATCAAGTGCTTCCACTGTGGGGAGCTGGGTCATTATGCGGCCCAGTGTCCAAGGAAGAAGAGTAAGGGAGAGTCTTCCGAGACTAAGGCAGCACCAACACGGGCATAGAAGGAAGTTTTGACAGGCAATGACTGTGCCATGAGTGCTCACGCACCACTTGAGCGGAAGTGGGGAGACATTGAGCTGTAGTCAGGCAGACTACAGGCGATGAGGGGCAGGATCCTTGAGGTATACAGCCTCTTGGATTAGACCTTGCTACGGGAGCCTCGAAGAAGAGTAGCAAGACTGGCTGAGTTGAGTAGAGACAAATGCAGATGGAGTGACAGAGAGAGTTACAGTGCAGGAGTCCCGAGACGACGCGAGGCTAGCAGGCTACAATAGTGCGAGAGGCACAAGAGTGTTGCACCAGTGCAACATGGCATAGAGAGGTGTGCAACGGTGCGAGATGCAAGGAGTTGTAGCAGCGCAGAGGTCAGAGAGGGAGCACTTGTCAGCGACAGAGGGAGCTTCAGCATCAGTGGGTGTCTCTAGCACAACAGGGAGGTTAGATTGGGAGATCAGTTACTTCTCAATAACTGAGTTGCAGTGCAGCAGTGGGCAACACGATGCAACATGATGAGAGGAGGTGCAGTGCTAGGAGAAAGGACCAGCAATTGCACGGATGCAGAGGGAGCTGTCGTACAGATGCAGTAGTGGTAGTGGCAGAACCATGGGCAGCAGTATAGGATGCAACAACGCAGAGGAATTTGGGTAGGAAGGCCTAGCATCAGCATAGGTACCGATGCCAGATGATCAAAGTAATACTTAGTGAGGAGTATTGCTAGAGCACAGTCCTCGCTAAGAGGAAGTGTTGATTTGGGGTAGCATCGGATGTACTCTAGCCACGAAATTTGGTGGAGAGGTTGGGGCACATGAGATCTCCAATACCCATAAAGGGTTTGGGCAGATTCTAAACAGTTCAGGA
>APFE031228903.1:152400-163186 GCA_000404065.3 Pinus taeda | reverse complement strand
TCAGGAGATATTAAAATAATTAATATTTTTAATGGAGTCCCTATGTCTAAACTTAGGGAAAATAAAATATTAATGTGTATTAATATGAATCTGTGTTATAATGGTCCAAAAGACATGGATCAAGCTAGATCTAATCATAGCCGTTGATTAGGGACTTAATCTCAGCCGTTGAGATGTCAACAGGAAAAGTATAAGAGGAGGCTTGAGGGTCACTTGGAGAATACTCTAGAGTAATCAGTCATTCTATTCTCTAGTGCGGGGTTTGCTAAGAGAGATAGAATCAGTGATTTGGAGATGCAGCTGAAGGGCATTAGAGTAAAGAGAGACAGAGAGGCAGAGATAGTGTTGGAAAAGCAGTAGAGCAACTAGAGAGAGAGATGCAGGAGCAGCCAATGCTCACGCAGGGCCATGCAGAGGCAACTAAATGCTGCGTAGAGCACCAGAGGGGCCAACATAGCTGACGCAGAGGTTCAGAGAGCTGGCGCAGGGCTTCCTGGGCTGACACAGGCCAAGATAGGATGACGCAAGGCCAACGCTGGGCTAGGAGAGGATGACACGGTCCAGATTGGGTAGACGTTGGGGTTTCTGGGGCAGATTGGTGTTGAGTAGCTGCCGGAAGGATTCTTCGGGGTTTCAGCCAATAGATTTGTCAGAAACAGAGGGGTATTACTGCTAAGGAAATTCTCTGTTGGGTAGGCCAGTTTCGGCACCTAGATTGTACTCTGATATTACTTAATAAGAAAACCCTCAGATAGCTGCATCGATTTTCCCACATTGGGTTTTTCCGGGGACATTAGTCCAAAAATAATGGTGTCATATGGTGTGTTTGTTCTTGTTTCTTTTAGTTGTTGATTTTGTAATATTGTTGAGCATGCACTAGTGTTTATTTTCAGTGTTTACATTGTAAATAACTTGTTAAGGAAAATAACAAGTAGGTAGGAGTAAATTTGATAAAGTGCATGGAGAGTTTCTAACTAAGTAAACTTAGAAATTTCAACAGAAGAGACACAACGTGTATTATTTGTATGCATGAGAAAACTAGTATGATTGTTGAGCGACCAAGAATATGTTGATTGCTGGTCAGCGAAAAGGCCGTTGAGAACACTGAGAACTCATCAATCACGCGCTATTGTGATTGAGCCGCCATCGAGAAATGGAATGCCAATTTTGTGGGCACACTAGATTGCAAGCAATCCCTAGGCCGAGCCTAGTTATTGTTTAGGGTCGTATTAGTAGAAATTGAGTTGGTCTTTCTCTGGAGAACGTGTTAATTTGGCAGAATGCGCATGGACAAAGAAGTTGTGTATACGTCTTGTAAAAGGGTGCACGTGTATTGATTGTGTTTAGCTACTGTTTGAAGGGTGTGGATGTGTGCAATTTTGTTTTTGGTGAAATTCATCGCAACAGACTAACAAAATGCTAGATCGAAATTTGTCTCTCCAACAGTGCTTGACTGAGAGGCCGAGATTTACCTTGTCACCTATGCATTGAGGACTGAGTTCTTAAGCTAAAGGGCACAAATTCTTGGTTCTGCATGGCTGAACTCGCTCCTGTTTGGGTCCTTACCTATGTATGAGGAGATATTAGTGCCCGCCTGGAATCTTATGCATGGAGTCACCTCTGGAATGGGCGCCACCATGATACTGGTGTTCATGTATATTTCCGTGCATATAAATGTTCTTTCCTAATAGAGTTTGATTTTCAAGCTTATTAATTGAAGCAATATACCAGAAAGAGACGCAGTCATATTCTCAGCTAAGCAAAAACCCTGTGGCAGATTTGCATTGCAACAGTGATCGACTCTCCCGACTGACACATCACAGTTTTGTTTGGAAGGAAAGATTATTTCTAGACTTCGCTAGAGCTTCATCAACAATTATTTAAGCACAACATTGTCTAGACATGTATTTTTTTACTTTTTATTTTAGTTGTCTGCTCTTGACACATACTTGAAATTTGTAACCAAAAAAAAAAATCATGATGTGCCAGAAGTAACCAAGAAAATCCTTTGCATAAAACAGTGAATCATGGACCTGGGATTGGCATTATGTCCTTGCTAATACTGAGCAGAGATATTGTTGACATGTATGATGTAACATGGCTAAGTGGCTCATAAAATCCCTATAATGTCTATATTGGTTCTATTGTCAAAAAGAAAAACAGTAAGCACTAGTGTATGTCTAATATTGCTCAACAGTGTCAGGCCATAGTGTGGCAAAGGGTAACATGTTGCTAGTATCTTGTATGTTGAGTCAGTAGTTTTGAGCAGAGTCTTGTCTATGGGGTTAAATTTATGTTATTGATGTGAGAAATCTACATATTGGGTCAATTGGTCATTATTGTACTTCTTGATATACTTGCCATCAGTGAACAAAATGGATCAAACCTTTATACAGCTCCGTAATAAACCAGCAGTAGCAAACATCAGACCTTTCTGAAAAAGGTCCATGCCATCCTTAACTATGAGCAGCTGAGAGATTTGCAAAAGAAGCCAGAGATAGGAAACAAATTTTTTGCACTAGGGACTGATTTGAAACATATGAGGGTCACTTGGAAAGTTCTTTCCAAACTGGATGAACTAGATGCACTCCTTTCTGAAGTAAACTAATTAGAAGGGAAAAAACTGATTTGGGCTCTAAAACCAGTTATGCTTACTCTCATACAACACAAGTTCTTGGAGGAACCTTGTGAAGGGGTTAGACTTCAGTTGCATCTTGTCTCAGTTACATCATGAGACTAACCGCCCCCAGAGCTCCTTACAATGATGATGTTATGAGGAGAGTTTTGAAGCTGATAGTGGATACTTTCCAGGATTTGGACAACAATGCAGGCTCTACATTTGGGAAGAAGCTTGAGGTTTTAGGAGTTATGGAGTTATGGCCATGACTAAGACTTATGAAGTCATGTTTGATCTAGAGTGTGATCGTTTGATTTTACAGATATTCCAATGCTTCTTCAGCATTAGGAAACATCATCCTGACAGAGTCACAACACACATGTAGTCCTTCTTGTCATCATGTATAAGAGGCCATGATGCCATATGTCAGGAATTGTATTCTCGATTGTTGTCTGTTTGGAGGAGAGAGCAGTTGGTCTCACTTGTTGCTTATGGTTTAGTTGAGAGGTTGGTTGAGCAAAACATTGGGTTGTTCAGGAGACAATTGATCAGGGAGGTGTTGATTTGAGGTAGCATCGGATGTGCTTTAGCCACGAAATTTGGTGGAGAGGCTAAGGCACATGAGATCTCCAATACCTAGAAAGGGTTTGGTAGATTCTAAATAGTTTGGGAGATATTAAAATAATGAATATTTTTAATGAAGTCCCTAAGTCTAAACTTAGGGAAAATAAAATATTAATGTGAATAAATATAAAACTGTGTTAGAATGGTCCAAAAGTCATGGATCAAGCCATATCTAATCTTAGCCGTTGATTAGGGACTTAATCTCGGTTGTTGATTTGTCAACGAGAAAAGTATAAGAGGAGGCTTGAGGGTCAGTTGGAGAATACACTGAGCGAGACCAGTCAGTTCAATTTCTGGAGCGGGGTTAGTTGAGAAATTGAACTAGTGTTTTGGTGAGCAGTCATGAGGTAGCAAGTACGGAACAGAGAGACGGGATCAACCGCTAGAGATTAGCGCTGAGGTAGGAGAGGCAGACGCAGGGCATTTCAAGCCGATGCGGAGGCAACAAGGGACTACACAGTCACTAACTAGGCCTACGTGGGTGACTCAGAGAGGCCCAAGGCTGACACAATCAAGTAGGGGCTGATGCAGAGGGTTTGAGAGCCAGGCAGAGGTCAACCGGGTTGACGCTGGGATTGGGAGAAGTGTTGGAGAATTTTTTCTCTCTATGGGTAAGCCAGTTTCGCACTTTGTTGTACTAAAGAATTGCTGAATAATAAAAACCTCCCTTGCTGCACCGGTTTTCCCACATTGGGTTTTTCTGGGGACTGTTGTCCAAAATAACTGTGTCAATGTGTTGATTCTTGTGCATATGTTTGTTTCTGTATTACAGTGTGATATCTGCAACAATATTTATTTTAATGTTTATTGATTAATTTCATAAATAACTTATTGTGGAATAAGTAGGAAAAGTAAATTAGTCACTGCAGTGATAGAATTTTCACAGGAGGAGTAGCTCAGGTTTGGGGGCTCATGCAACAAGAATGAGATGAGGAGGAAGGGACTTTGCTTCTTCTGCAAAGGACCTTGGGAACTTGACCACTCATGCTTGAGTGACACTGAGGAGATGAAGTGGTAGAGCAGGGAGATATTCTTCATGTCTGTCAGGATGAGGACTCTTTGTTGGACGAGTCCATGAGTTCATACGATGATACCTTAGAGGAGCACGAGTAGTCATACGGAGTTGATGACAGTAGCCCAAATATGCATCCATGTGTGGTAGAGTACGAGGAGCAGCTGATTGTTCCCATGTGGGAGCGAGATCAAGGAGCAAATGAGTGGCTGATGATTCAACATAGAGAGCACATAGAGGAGCATGCGTCATGGCGAGTCATTGACATCAGGGCAGATTCCTATGATGAGTAGTCTGTGGGTCCTAGGAGAGACATTCAGCATAATGTGTCACCAGTGATGAGTCAGCGTGAGCCGCATATGATGGAGCATGAGCCAACTAAGGAGGATGAGGCACATTATGCATGATGAGCCTTTATGGGAGAACCAATTGGAGGTTCATATTGAACGTGTGATGATGGAGGATGAGCAACTACCCTTGGGGTCAGAAGTTGATGAGGAGCAGACAGATGTACAGACAGTTGGCAGGGTGACAATGTTCGTTGACACTTGTCCTCAGGAGATGCTGGAGTATGACGGGACAATTTGGCAGGAGATTGGTGGATTGGAAGAGCATGGAGTTTCCTATGAAGCGAGGGAGATGGTAGTGCATCCATCTTTGGGTCTACCCATTGATGTAGTGCAAACAAGTGTAGTGGCAGCTAGCCAAGATGCAACATTTTCAGGCAACAAACCTCTCCAGGAGTACATAGATAGGGCTTGCAGCACAGTTTGGCTACTTGTACCCATTACAAGGAGAGAGGCAGGGTTTTCTCGATGGATATTGCTGACCAACCAGATAGGGCAACATGAGTTGAGCATGGACCAACATCAGCATAGTAGACTTGTTCCTTACACAGGAGTCCATGACTTAGATTGGTGGGAGATCATGAGTTGGTATCCTATTGATAGAGTATCATTCTTAGTCGGGAGTAGTGTACTGTAGGAGCCCTTAGAGGTGTGGGATATTACATGCTCTAGTCACCAATAGAATGTGGTTTGGCCACTCATCAGTATCTCAATGCAACATCAATATGGTGAGGTTGACCTTGGGGTATGCCAAGGATTGGATTGGAGAGAGGTGATGAGTTGGTACACAGTCGGTAGGGCAACATTCACGACCAGAGCTACAACACAGCAAGAGCCTTGTAGCATTAACACTTCTTGGTGGCATTAAGATCCAGGTGGATCTACTGGTAGCAGGTTGTAATATTCCTAATTAGCCATGGCTAATTGGAATATACGATTTTGCTCAATTTTGCCTTCTATAGTTATTTATAAATAAAAGGGTGAGGAAAAGGGGGACATAACTCACTTTTTGAATAATGTCACTCCCTAGTAGCACAACATTGTAACTTAAAGGGGGAGCCAAGGGGGCCAAAGGATCACGTAGAGAAGGGGCCCACGTAGACACTTGGAGGGACTGCGCAGGTGGAGAGGAGCACGTGGCAAGAGAGAGGCTAGGTTGGAGGAAGTGGGCCTTAGGGTTTTGAGAGAGGCCAACGCTATAAAGGAGAGAGGAGCCTCCTCATTTTGGCAATCGATTATGTTACATTTGAGCTAGTCACTTCGACTTAGAGCATGCTAGCTGTTTAGCCTGTTTGCGACACTGTTTAGTGCATCGAGTGTCTCTGTTCAGAGATCTCACCCTTAGCCCTGGGGGACTTTGAGTGCCTGCTCGGGCAAGGTAGTTTCATCAGACTTTTGTAGGAGCATCAATCTTTGGAGTAAAGGAGAAGCTAACATTTTTGATCACTGCGCAATCTTGAGAGGGGAGGACGCAGTCTCTTTTGGTAGGAGCTCCGGATTGGGTTTATGCAGAGGATTTGAGCTTGGAGATTGAGCAAGGGATCAACCCTTGCATATTGGAGGATTTTGGCAGAATCTCGGGCAGAGTTTTGGAGGATTCTCTTCAATGGAAGCGTAGAGCCTTGAGGGATAGCGTAGATCCTCAAGGGGGTGATTTTCGGGGTTCAGCTATTTTGGAAAAGATTTCTGGGCTTTTCTGGTTTATTGAGTAGAGGTTAATTCCATAGTTTCAACATTTTCTGAGGAGAGGAACAACCCCAAATCCTCACTTGATTCCAACAGTAGCAGTAGCACAACAGTTCTCCGGCAGCTTGGACGCAGTTCAGAGAGGGGCCATTTCCTTACCATTCTGAGTGTATTCCTTCACTTGCCTTGTGCAAGTCGAGGTGCTATCTTTCTGTTCACCTCTTGTACTCTTTCCATTACTCAGTATAATAAAATGGCTTAGCATTTCTCTTTGCATTTCTTGAGTATCTGCTTATATTCCATGTATACATTATTGTATGTTGCACTACTGTTATTTTTATCCCTTTGAGCTTCCCGGCTACTATACCACTTGTGTGTTCTCTTGTTGGAGTTTGCTTGTGTTTGAGGGATATCCCTGAAAAGGGATATTACAATGGTAGTAGAGCATAGATCTGGCTTAGCCTGTGGAGCTAGCAGCCTATGACACCGGGGGAGAAGCCCTACATTTGTTACAGAGGTAGGAAATACCGAGACACTGAGCGTAGGTTGGAGAACACCTACGGAGAGGGAGACTGTGTTCGGGTGGTGGACACAGAACAGGAGGAGCCTGTGGTGGGCGTAGAGCAGGAGGATCCGATGGCTGATGAGGACAGGAAGAGATTTGCGGACATGCTCCTCAAATTAGTATACGATCTGTCGAGGCAGATCGAGGTGATGGGGCAAAGATTCACGGTGGTGGAGGTTAGACAGCTTGAGAACCCATGGGTTTTCCAGGTTGGTGAGGGATCGGGTACATCCCACCATTTGCCAGAGCAGGGTGCCACTCAGCGTGGTACTACTCAGCAGATGGTCTCACATGCCCCTACACACTCTACCATACCCACTTTCCTAGGGGCAGACACGGGGGCCGGATCCCAGCAGGAGGCAGAGCTCAGACATATGGGCGATTATTTTGCAGACTATGAGGCCTATGGGCAGGAGTTCAAGGATGCTCTCTCATTCAGAGACTTTGTTCAACTCCAGCGGGATAGTAGACCCCGCGAACATCACAGGGGATATCGACATTATCATGATGGAGACACCCACCGCACAGCCAGTGGATTCCACTTGCCTACGTTTGATGGTTCATCAAACAGTTCGGCAAAATCTTGGGTGGAGAAGCTGGACATCTATTTCCAGCTTAACCAGATGTCGGAGACAGAGGCCATCGAGGTGGCAACATTGCATTTGGATGTCGAGGCCTATGACTGGTGGTTCCATGGGATGGTTACACCCGGACACCTTACCCCCAAAGGCAGGCTTTCCAGCTTAAGGGGAAGGATCTGAGGATTCCACCTCCAAAGGGAAATCCAGGACGAGCACAGATTGATGATGATGCCAGGAGGGAGCTGAAGAAGAAGTGGTTGTGCTTTACTTGTCAGGAGCCGTGGGCACCGGGACATAGATGTGCTGCTGGCAAAGCACATTTTATTGAGGTTTTATCCGAGAGCAACGGGGAAGATGATGAGGAGGATGATGTGGAGGCAGGAGATAGTCATGCTGTGCAGGATCCTTTGCAACCTCCATCACCACCAGCAGGTGGTGCAGCTTTTTGCACCTACCAGAGGGGCCCTTGCAGCATTGCGAGGAGTTCCCAAGTATTTGACGCTGCACGTACGGGGGATAGTACGTGGCCAGCGAGTATCAGTTTTGGTTGACAGGGCAACCCACAACTTCATCGATGCATAGATGGTTGAGCGAAGAGGTATACAGACAGAGAGCTTCGATGGATTTTCAGTTTTGGTCCCAGGAGATCAGACCATGGTGTGTGCTCATTATGTCCCAGAGTTATCAGTGACAATGGGCACCTACACACTGACTGACCACTCTTTCGTGGTCAATATTTCGGACACCAACATGATACTGGGCGTTCAGTGGCTTATCACTCTAGGGAAGGTCACGACAGATTGGAAGGCCCTAGAGATGGAGTGGGATGATGAGAAGACAGGGAGGCATGAGAAGATACGGGGACAGCACACATATCTGCCTTAGACTGTTTCGGCTCATCGGATGGAGGCAGTCTTCTGGAAGGGAGATGTAGAGTGGGCAATGGAGCTGTGTTCATCAGAGGCAGGGACTACAGGGCAGACGGTGCACCCAGAGATACAGTCCATCCTTGACTACTATGCCACAGTGTTTGGGGAGATTCCGTCGGGACAACCAACAGACTGGGGATTTGAGCACACCATTGAGCTTGAACAGGTCATACAGGTAGTGATTACTACCCCCTATAGGCACCCCAAGGCCTATCGGGATGAGATTGAGCGGGCCATTCAGGAGTTGCTGGCCCTTGGGCACATTCGGCCGAGCACGAGTCCTTTTGCTTCTTTCGTGGTGTTGGTGAAGAAGAAGGACGACACATTAAGGATGTGCATTGACTACAGGGCCTTGAACAAGAAGACCCTGAAGAACAGGCACCCCATACCCAAGATCGATGAGTTGAAAGGAGCACGGTTCTTCTCAAAGATTGATTTGAGATTTGGGTACCATCAGATTCGCGTGAGGGAGCAGGACATTCCCAAGACCACCTTCAGGTGCCACTATGGGCACTTTGAGTTTTTGGTGATGCCCTTTGGGCTAACCAATGCCCCAGCTACGTACCAGTCCTGCATGAATCACATCTTCCGCAGTCACTTAAGGAAGTTTGTGTTGTTGTTCTTTGATGATATGCTCATTTACAGCAGGACTTGGGAGGAGCATCTCCAGCACATTGAGACAGTGTTGCGCATCTTGGAGGAGCAGTAGTTCTATGCCAAGCTCTCCAAGTGTGAATTTGGGTTGACGGAGATGTTGTACTTGAGACACATCATAGGGGTGGACGGACTGAGAGTCCACGAGGAGAAAATCAGGGCCATCAGAGATTGGTCGGAGCCGAGGAACATTTTAGAACTCCGAGGATTCATTGGCATTTGTACTTAGTATCGGAAGTTCGTCATGAGTTTCTCACAGCTCTCTGCACCCCTGACAGATCTGACAAGGAAGGGGGCATTCAGTTGGTCGGATACAGCGCAGCGAGCCTTTGACAGGCTCAAGGAGGTTATGAGCAGCTACCTAGAGCTTGCATTGCCGGATTTTTCGCAGCCATTTGTTTTGGAGTGTGATGCGTTGAGAGAGGGGATTAGCACAATGTTGATGTAGGGAGGTCACCCTATAGCCTTTGAGAGCCAGAAGCTCCTTCCACACGAGAGGTTGTATTCTATATACGACAAGGAAGTGCTGGCCATTATGCATGCATTGGCCAAGTTCCGACAGTATTTAGTGGGTAACAGGTTCAGGGTGAGGACTGATCACAACAACCTTAGGTTCTTTTTGGAGCAAAAACAGCTACAAGAGAGGCAACAGAAGTGGATCAGTAAGATCCAAGCGTATGACTTTGACATTGAGTATGTCAAGGGTAAGAACAACGTGGTAGCAGATGCCCTTTCACGTAGACCAGCCACATTGTCTCTTATGAGCTTGGGCGCAGACTGTAGGGCTCGACTCTTAGTAGAGTACTCCAAGGACAAATTTGCATGTGAGGTTCTGGATGAGCAGGTGGCAGATGACAGGTATAGGGTGGTCGATGAGATCATCTACTACAGGGACCGAATTTTCTTGACTGAGGGATCTCAGCTCAAGAAGAAGATACTTCAGGTATCACATGATTCACCATTGGCCGGCCATCAGGGGTTTACCAAAACCTATAGGACCATTAGAGAGAGGTTCTCATGGAAGGGCCTCAAGGAGGACATACTCCAGCATATCTGGGAGTGCGATGTTTGCCAGAGGAACAAGGGGGAGATGAGCCATCTCGCAGGATTATGCAGCCTCTTCCCATTCCGGAGGGGAAATGGGAGTGTATTTCGATGGACTTCATCATAGGGTTGCCCATGGTACAGGGCAAGGATTGTATCTTTGTCGTCGTTGATTGACTGACAAAGTAAGCACATTTTTTCGCCATATCCGCACACGACACAACAGCGCAGGTGTCTGAGCTATTCTTCAGAGAGGTCTTCAGGCTACATGGTCTTCCTAAGACCATCACCAGTGACAGGGACAGCCGTTTCATGGGTGAGTCTTGGTAGGAGCTTTTCCTGTTGGTGGGGACGAAGTTGACACCGAGTACCAATTATCACCCACAGACGGACTGGCAGACAGGGAGAGTTAACAAGTGGCTGGAGGGCAACTTGCGTAACTATGTTAGTGGGTAGCAGCAAGCATGGCTGAAGTGGTTGCATCTGGGGGAGTACTGCTACAACACTACACATCACATGTCCATTGGTATGTCACCATTCTATGCTTTGTATGGATATCATCCTTTGTCTTTTGCTGACGTGATGTTTGGTGATAGCAAGGCTACAAGAGCCAAGATCTGGATCCAAGAGAATCAATATATTCTCCTAGCTCTCAAGGACAATATGGCTACAGTGCAGAACCAACAAAAGCTATATGCTGACAGGGGTTGGGTGGAGAGATAGTTTG
>APFE031228903.1:132867-152179 GCA_000404065.3 Pinus taeda | reverse complement strand
TTGTATGGATATCATCCTTTATCTTTTGCTGACGTGATGTTTGGTGCTAGCAAGGCTCCGAGAGCCAAGATTTGGATCCAATAGAGTCAGGATATTCTCTGAGCTCTCAAGGATAATATGGCTACAGTGCAGAACTAGTAGAAGCTATATGCTGACAGGGGTCGGGTGGAGAGATAATTTGAGGTAGGGGACTTGGTCTACCTATGATTACAGCTATACCGACAGTCGTCCTTGAAGCAGAAGGGAGCTGAGAAGCTCAAGCCCCGCTTTTATGGGCCATACAAGGTGATACGCAGGATTGGACAGGTTGCGTATGAGTTGGAGCTGCTCCAAGGCAGCAAGATTCATAACGTTTTTCATGTATCATGCTTGAAGAAGGCATTAGGGCAGCAGGTGACAGTGACAGATGAGCTACCACCCACAGATGATGAGGGGCATTTGGTGTTGCAACCAAAGGCTATTATTGATACTAGGGAGAGGCAGCTGCGGAGCAGGACAATCCGGGAATTCTTAGTGAGGTGGAAGAATTTACTGGATGAGGATGCCACTTGGGAGGACGAGAAAATTTTGCAGCATCCATCACTTTAGTTTCTTGAGGACAAGCAACATTTTGCCGGGGGAGATTGTAATATTCCTAGTCGGCCATGGCTAATTGGAATATTCGATTTTGCTCAATTTTGCCTTCTATAGTTATTTATAAATAGAAGGGTGAGGAAAAGGGGGACATAACTCACTTTTTGAATAATGTCACTCCCTAGTAGCACAACGTTGTAACTTAAAGGGGGAGCCAAGGGGGCCAAAGGACCATGTAGAGAAGGGGCCCACGTAGACACTTGGAGGGACTACGCAGATGGAGAGGAGCACGTGGCAAGAGAGAGGTACGTTGGAGGAGGTGGGCCTCAGGGTTTTGAGAGAGGCCAACACTATAAAGGAGAGAGGAGCCTCCTCATTTTGGCATTCAATTATGTTGCATTTGAGCTAGTCACTTCGACTTAGAGCACACTGTCTGTTTAGCCTGTCTGCGGCACTGTTTAGTGCATTGAGTGTCTTCGTTCGGAGATCTCACCCTTAGCCTCGGGGGACTTTGAGTGCCTGCTCGGGCAAGGTAGTTTCATCAGACTTTTGTAGGAGGATCGATCTTTGGAATAAAGGAGGAGCTGAGCATTTTTGATGACTGCGCAGTCTTGAGAGGGGAGGACGCAATCTCTTTTGGTAGGAGCTTTGGATTGGGTTTATGCGGAGGATTTGAGCTTGGAGATTGAGCAAGGGTTCAACGCTTGCATATTGGAGGATTTTGGCAGAATCTCGGGCAGAGTTTTGGAGGATTCTCTTCAGTGGTAGCGTAGAGCCTTGAGGGATAGCGTAGATCCTCAAGGGGGTGATTTTCGGGGGTCAGCTATTTTGGAAAAGCTTTCTGGGCTTTTCTGGGTTTATTGAGTAGAGGTTGATTCCAGAGTTTCATCATTTTTTGAGGAGGGAAACAACCCCAAATCCTCACTTGATTCCAACAGTAGCAGCAGCACAACAGTTCTCCGGTAGCTTGGACGGAGTTCAAAGAGGGGCCATTTCCTTACCATTCTGAGTGTATTCCTTCACTTGCCTTGTGCAACTTGAGGTGCTATCTTTCTGATCACCTCTTGTACTCTTTCCATTACTCAGTATAATAAAATGGCTTAGCATTTCTCTTTGTATTTCTTGAGTATCTGCTTATATTCCATGTATACATTATTGTATGTTGCACTACTGTTATTTTTATCCCTTTGAGCTTCTCGGCTACTATACTACTTGTGTTTTCTCTGGTTGGAGTTTGCTTGTGTTTGAGGGATATCCGTGAAAAGGGATATTACACAGGTTGAGTCAGAGATGGACATGGGATCCAGGTATTGGATGATCCAGTCATGTTTCGATAGCTTGGAGACGTGACATGGACCAGTGGTTCGTATGGGATCCGGGCATTGGGTCTCAGTGGCGTTGGACCACTATATTGGTCCACAGATTTGAATTGCTTCCGTCTTGGAGCTACCTGAATCCCGAGAACCAAGTTCTCAAAACCTCTCACAAAGACAATACACAAATCCAAGATGTCCCAAATGATCTCATCCTCCTCCTTTTAAAGGATTGATAGATAAATCCTCAATTGTCCAGAAGTAACTTACTTTGATTATTTTAAAATTATTCTAAAAGCACCCCCTTGAATTCATCTAAGTGACTTTTAATTTAATTTAATTTTACTTCAATCAGTTTTTGCCTTTTTCCTTCAATTAGTCATTTTCCCCTTTTTTATTTAATTAAGTGACTAACGAAAGTCACTTTTAATCTGAGAAAATGGTAAATCGCCCACCATACTTTCTTTGGCGACTAGAAAGCACTTCACATCATCCCATCTTGTAGATCTTCTCGATCCGGTTCCAACGAGCTATTACACTAAGGTATTCCATCAAATATTCTTCCCAGAATGCCACTTTAAGCGTAATTAATTAAGTTAGGCTCAATAATAACCTTGTTTTATGGCAATTATAATAATGCAACAGAACCAAACCCTGATGATGGAATATGCCAAGCCAACGCTTCAGACCCCATAAAACTCCTCAAAACCCCTCTAGGACCTCTCATAACATAATCTTGCTCCTATGACTTGGCTATCACGTACCTTGGAAATCCATCCTGGCTATGCCACAAAGGAAACTAAAAATAGGGACATTACATACCCATGTCCACGTTATGTGACACATGACAACAAATCGTTGCCCCCAAGTCATCGGAAAATCTTTGATTCGTGTCTGATTTTACCAAATGATCAAACAAATTACAAGCATTTCTTTCGTGTATGTGTCTGCATTTTTCCTACAAAGTCCCTTGCTACTGTATAGAAACATATTGGTCGCACTTCTTAAGACTAGGAAAAGAAATAGGACTCAAACTGGACAATTTGAGTTAAAAAATGGCATTTGTCCTATTGTTGTACAAACTAGCAAGCCTAGTAAAAGGCTAAAAGCTAGAGGGCACAACAACCTGGGATAAAGCAATGTTGCACGAAGCGGGGACGTTTTTTGGAAGCGGGGATGCAGAAGTGTCATTTTCCAAAAATCTAGGAAGCGAAGCGTCTGCTATATATATATATTTGCATTTATGCTCAAAACAAACATCCCAAATACCAAATTAGTTGTAGAAGACATGAAAACATGCATATTTTTGCATAAATCAAGATAGATATAACATCCATTGTACATTAATGATTAATTATTCGAGCATCAACCATTTAGATGCATCAACCATTTAGAATCTAGATTCTTCTCCTCTTGTCTAGCCTTTGCCTCTACCTCGATTGTCTAGGGATATTAGTCAACATTGCCCAATTTTGATCAAACTACCTAATTCAAGACTTGAAATATGGTAGAAAAAGCTTAACATGCTTGATCGATGATTTTGACTTGATTGAAAGGTAATTTTTTGCTAAGGGCGTGCCGTGTGACAAAGGAGTTCAACAATTAACACCACCATCACTAGGGTACATATAGGGCTTGGTGCTCTTGATTAAATGCTAATTGCATACCTTCATACTTGATATAATCTAATGAAATGCCACAATCCCATTGATCCTGAATTCCTGAAAACTGTTAAGTCTACTGAATTTTGAATAGGATATGAAATTCTATTTTCCCCATATGAAGTCCAATGAGGCTGGAACCACTCTCAAACATCCTAAGTCATTTCATGTTAATGTTAAAAATTTAAGTAAAAGGATGAAAATGAAAAATAAAGGAGAATGTCACTTTTACTTTTCATTTTCATCCTTTTACTTTAAGAATTTAACATTACCATGAGGGAGCATCTGCTATATTTATATTTTTTTTGCCTTCATTCGTCACCCTAACCCAAGGTGGACCCACCCCCAACAAGCAAACTCAGCTAAAATTAAAAAAAATTGAAGAAAAAAACGATTTTCTAAACGCTTTTCTGAAAGCTTTTCCGGAAGCGTACGCTTCCTCCTTCGAAGTGCCGTACGAAGCACGCTTCTGAAAAGTCCAGGAAATGGCAAAAAAAATCGGAAGCGCGCTTCCGGCAAAGCTTCCTAGGCGCTTCCGCACGGGATGTGCTTCTGGGCCTAGAACCGCCGGGGGGGGGGGGCACTTCGTGCAACATTGGGATAAAGGCCCGCTGTTGCCACAACCTATGTCCCCTTCTCTTCTTAAATTTTCACTAACGGGAGGAGTTCTAGTATCCCTCACTTGTGATAGATGTTCTTAGGATAGGTTTTAAGTGAGGCAATGAGGCTCATTCAATGGAAAGGTTCAATGAAAGCATGGGCTTTGGGAGAAGCTAGGATGACTTTCCAAGAAAAACCCCTTCAAAGGAAATCTATGTGGCCAAAGATTGAAATATTTGATGAGATAAGATTTCACCCAAGGTTAGGGTAGACAAGAGAAAAGACTATGATGGATATACTTCAACAAGCACTATAGCTCAAGCCTTAAAGGAATCCCCAAGTTGAAGGATAACACCTAGAGTTCCCACTTGGTGTGATAGCTAGGTCATCAATTATATTGAGATTTAACCATGAGAGTTGCCTCAAATAAGGAGGAGAGCTAGAGGAAACAGGAGCGTAGAAGCTTGTCCAAACAGTGTTGCCAAAGTTCTTCCCTAATGAAATTCACACCAAGCCCTAGGGAGGCTTCCTTATCCTTAGAAGGACGAAGAAAAGAGAGAGAGAGTGTTAGAAGTCAGAACGCCAATATGCAAATACTCGTGTGTATTTTGTAAGTAAATAAGTAGTTGTGTATTATTATTAAAAGCTAAATGGTGATTACAATTCTTCGTGCCGGTGTGCCTATATAGGCATTGACTGGCCATGAAGATGAATGGTCACATCTTTTGAGCCTTTGCCTTTCATAATTAATAATCGTTAATTAATTAAACTATATAATTTATTATTATTTAATTAATATATATATATATATATTTTTTTTTATGAATATTCTTTTCATAACATTGCCACCCCCTTTAGAGATGCTTTGTCCTCAAAGCAGAGCAAGAAGGGTTTTCTCTAGTTGAACACATTGCTATGGAATGGCATATTTACTTTGACTTTGTTTGTGTCTGATGAAGTACTCGTGTATTTGTACCTTCCTTGAAATTGGAAGTGTTGACACAATACAATTTATAATGTTGCCCTTGCCAATTAAACTCCATGAACTGCTCTTCAAGGTTTGTAGTATAGCTTCCTAGTTGTATTAACCATTATGCACCTAGAACTATATCCATTTCCTTGAGATGTAGGGCAAATAGATCTGTCTATAGCTCTAGTTCTTGTATCTGAATTGAAACCTTATGACATTCTGCTATCTCTTTGAACTTTTGCCCAGTAGCGACAGACATGGTCTGGTTCTTGATTGGGCATATTCAAAGATCAGGTTGTTTAGCAAGATTTTCCAAAGAAAGGAACAAGCGTCACATTTACTAGACCACCATAGGAACTACTCATATTCCTCAACTTCCAAATTGTTGGATGCGATCATGATTTTCTCTCATTCACCTATTGGCGGGTTCAATTAAAAAATGGCTTCCATTTTATTAACCCACACAATAACACCTCTATGGTCTTTTCCATTGTATTTTGGGAGCTCCTTACTTCACTGATAGTCTTTTCCTGGAAATTTTGTATATTACTGACTACTCGAGAAGTGTATTTGCGACATTTGCGGAATTTCATGATGTGTTTGTGAAATTTTATGATTTGGGAAATCTTTGCCTTCTGGAGTCTTAGGACTTTGTGTTGGTTCTTGAGCGATTAGAAAATTAAAAAATGAATTAAACCTTCCTATTCACTGGTTTTGCATTCCTTGTAACATTTTCTCAATGTTATATATTTTTTTAATATTGCTTGCTAATTCATCTCGAGTTACAGTTATCCTATTTTGACCTTCTCCTAGCTCTGCCTGCTTCTTTTCAACATTGTTGAGACGACGACGTACTTTATTGAGTTCTTCTTGATATCATTTTTGAATCAGCATCCTCATTATTGTTATTCCCCATTTTCAATTTGTTTTTCTTCTTGGCCGAACCATTTTTTTTCTAAAAAAAATATTTTTTTTTCTTAAGATAATATAATAATAATAATTTTTAAAGAATTTCAACCCCCACTCCGGTTATCAGTTTTCCTTATCACTCCATGCATTTAGTTTTAAATCCAAGCATGATAAAAATTCTAAAATCTGGAAATGATAATATTTTTCTGAAAACACAAATTTAGAGATTTCAAAACTGTTGAAATTGCAGAAATAAAACACGCAAAATTATGACAGCCACACATAGAAAATAACAGTGATTTTTGGTTAATGTGACCCTGGAAAAACCCCCTACAACTCTTGGGGAAAACTAGTTTGAGAACTCTTCTTTATTTCTGAAAATGATTTTATAGAGAAACTGAAATACACAGTGAAAATTCCAGCAACCACAAATTACAACTTATCTCAATTTTCGTGCTTGAACTGCACCTCGAAAATCGCACCAATCAGCGAATAGCCAAAACAGAATTTTTTTGCAGCAATAAATAAACATTAAATGCTGTACGACTAGCCTCATAAAATGTGCCCAAAACTTGCTGTCCCTCTTCCTCGATTTTTGTGCCTTTCTCCTACTGTACGATTTTCCCTTGGGATGCGTGCCAATAAAAACTGCTGCCCAGAGTTGCTGAAATGTCTTCTTGCTGCTCTCCTTCTCTTTCTCTCAAATGCTCATGAAAGAATGAATTGATCTTTTCCTCTTCTCTTCTCCTTTTATTCTCTAAATGACCTTTTGGGTTACCCTAAGATCTAATGGTCGAGATTTATTTAGATCTAGTGATGAGAATAAATGTGCATTTAATTCTCACTTTCTATTTTTTAACTTACCCAATTAAATAAAGACCCATTTAGCTTTTTATTTCCATAGTCACTTTTTCACTTTCTGATTCTTCATTCACTTTAATAAAGTCACCTTTAAAGTAGAATGTAACTTTACCACTTATAAAGTCACTTTTAAATTAGAATGTAACTTTAGCACTTATAAAGTCACTTTTAAATTAAATTGACTTTACCACTTATAATGTCACTTTCGGAGAAAAGTAAAAAATAAATTTGGAGAGATCAAAGCCTTAGGGAACCACTTGTCCTCTAGTACCCAAATTTTAACGCTTTCTCTTACTAAGGAAAGTGTTCCTCACCACTCCCATCTTGTCTCTGAAGTATACATGCTTGCCTCGTGGTAAGGCTTTGGTGAAAATGTCCGCTACCTGCTCATTTGTAGAAATGTACTCAAGCTTGACAGCTCCCTTTTGGACGTAGTCTCTAATGAAGTGATACTTGATCTCAATATGTTTTGACCTGTCATGAAAAACTGGATTCTCCGTGAGTTTTATGCAACTCTGATTATCACAGTAAATTACTGAAGGTCTCAATGCCTGACCAAATAGACCAAACAACATCTTGCGAAGCCATATGGCCTCACAACTAGCCAAACTAGCAGCCATATACTCTGCCTCAGCTGAGCTCAATGCAACTCACTGTTGTTTCCGGCTGATCCACGACACAACTGCCGAACCCAACGCAAAACAACACCCGGAAGCACTCTTCCTATCTGAAGCGCAACCTGCCCAATCTGAATCTGTGTACCCTGCTAGTCTTACTCCATCACCCTGTCTATGATCCAGACCAAAATCCACAATCCCTTGCAAGTAACAAAGAATGTGTTTTGCAGCTACCCAGTGCACTCTCCTGGGCTCACACTTGAATTGACTCATAGTGTTAACGACAAAACATATATCTGGTCGAGTGTTGACCAAATACATCAAACAACCAATCAACTGTCTGTATAGAGTAGGATCCACCAACTCGGAATCAGAAGCATGAAGCTTCTTCCAGTTAGTGATCATAGGTGTAGACATGGGCTTGCAGTCCTCCATGTGAAATCTGCTAAGAATATCCACAATGTACTCCCTTTGTCTCCGGAAGAAATGCCCCTCCTCCTACCACACCTCCAATCCTAGAAAATAATGCATCAAGCCGATGTCCTTCATCTCAAACTCTGAAGCTAGATCTCTCTTGCAGCCCTCAATGAGTCTCTTTGCACTAGTGATGATCAAGTCATCAACATACAACACCAGAATGAGAGTCTCCTCACCCACCACAATGAAGTATAGGTTCAGATCAGCCTCACTCTTTGTGAAACCCAATTGCTGCAAGTATGTATCAATCCTCGAGTACGAAGCTCTAGGAGCTTGCTTCAGGCCATAGAGTGCCCTTTTCAATTTGCATACATCGGACTCCTTCCCATGCACCTCAAAGCCCTGCGGCTGCTCAATATAAACCTCCTCCTGAATGTAGCCATTGAGAAATGCAGTCTTCACATCCATCTAGTGGATCTTCCAACCCACCTCTGCTGCAATCGATATAATGGAGCGAATAGATGTATACCGAGCTACGGGAGCGAAGGTCTCCTCATAGTCAACTCCCTCTACCTGTGAGAACCCTCTCGCCACAAATCAAGCCTTGAAATTCTCGATGCTGCCATCTGCAGCATGCTTTATCTTGTAGAGCCATCTGGAAATAACAATTGATTTACCTTCAAGCCTCGACACTACCTCCCAAACATCATTCTTCATAATAGAAGAATACTCCTCCATCATGGCCTCTCTCTAGACCTGCTGGGTGGCTGCCTCCTCATAAGTATAAGGCTCGGAGTCAACAATGCTTGTTACCAATGCCATGTAACTACAAAACCGCTCAGGTGGTTTACTCTCTCTAACCTGTCTCTTTGGCCCAGCAACTGATGTGGCCTCGTGCAAGGTATCTTGAAGCCACTTGGGTTTCCTCTTCCCTGAGCATACTTCTCCCACTGGAGTGAAAGAATCGTCATCATTATCAGAAGCCTGAACTTCTGAAGGCTTGTCAACTGACCTCATTCCTGAACCTGTGCTTGTAGATGCTGAAGTACCGTGTGGACTGTCCATTAGTGGACTACCCTGTGAACTGCTCTGCGAACTGCCCTGCACGCTGCCCGAAGAACCACCCACTTGACTCTGAGAGCCACTGCTCACTGATGGACCTAACACTGTAATCGACGTACCTCTTGATCCCTGACCACTTGATCCCTGTGACTGACTCAGCTGCTCCTGAGGGTTTGTTGACTCTGGATACTCTAACTCCCGTGACCTCCTGAAAGATCTCTCCTCCTCGAACTTCACATCCCGCTTGACAACCACTTTCCTCTGTGCAGGAATATAAAATCCGATAAGCTTTTGAGGTCTTGCTATAACCCACAAAGATGCCCTTGTCTGTAGTGGGCTCTAGCTTGGTCCTGTTCTCCTTGGGGACATAGGAATATGTAGGGCACCCAAGGATATGAAAGTGCCCAACATCAGGCTTCTTCCCAAAAAAAGCCTCCTCCGGAGTCACATTCCCCAAGGCACGATGTGGACTCTTGTTCTACAAGTACACAACAATGTTGCAGGCCTCTGCCCACAAAAATAAAGGTAATCCCTGATCATGAAGCATGGCTTTGGCAGCCCTTGCAATGGATCTGTTCTTCCTCTCTACAACCCCGTTCTGCTGGGGTTAGTAAGGAACTGTGAACTCCCTCCTAATGCCTGCCTCAGTAGAAAAATCAAGAAACTAACCAAGGGTATACTCCCCTCCATTGTCTAACCTGAGGACCTTGATCTTTCTACCTGTCTGGGTCTTCACAAGAGCTTTGAACTCTTGAAACTGCTTGAAGACCTCACTCTTGGTCTTCAAGAAATAAATCTAGGTCTTCTTGGAGTGGTCATCAATGAATAAAACATAGTACTCATAACCACTCAATGATACATGAGACATCCGACCACTCACATCGGTATCTATCAAGTCAAGGATCCTGATCGCTTTGCTGTCACTGCTGGGAAAATGGGATCTGGTAAACTTCCCCATAGCACATCCTCTGCATACATCAAGGTGATCAAAACTGAAATCTGGCACACCAGTAGTGATCTCCCGCAATGTACTCAAGGCCCCATGATACATGTGCCCCATCCTGCGATGCCAAATCTCATACAACTTTGAACTACTAGATCTGCTGTCAGTCTTGTCTTGGGTGTTGCTAATCAATGCCATTAGAGGTTGGAATGAGAACTTGTACACCTTGGCATGGCGCACACCAATCTCTCTAGCTGAAGAAGCTAGAATTCCCCTAGGATATATAAGCACTTGCCCTCTCTTGAACAACACATCATACCGTTTATCTTCAAGTGCTGAGACCATTGTTGCACGAAGTGACCTCCCCCGGTTCCAAGCCCGGAAGCGCGTCCCATGCGGAAGCGCCTAGGAAGCTTCGCCGGAAGCACGCTTTCGAAATTCGGAAGCGCGCTTCCGATTTTTTTTGCCGCTTCCTGGACTTTTTAGAAGCGTGGCTCGGAAGCACGCTTCCGAAGTGACCAAGCGCGCTTTGTACGACGCTTCGAGCGTCGGAAGCGTGGCGCTTTAGAGGAGGAAGCGTACGCTTCCAGAAAAGCTTCCGGAAAAGCGTTTAGAAAATTGTTTTTTTTTTCAATTTTTTTTTAATTTTAGGTGAGTTTGCTTGTTGGGGGTGGGTGCACCTTGGGTTAGGGTGACGAATGAAGGCAAAAAAAATATAAATATAGTAGATGCTCCCTTATGGTAACGTTAAATTCTTAAAGGAAACGTGACATTCTCCTTTATTTTTCATTTTTATCCTTTTACTTAAATTTTTAACATTACCATGAAATGACTCAGGATGTTTGAGAGTGGTTCCAGCCTCATTGGAATTCATATGGAGAAAATAGAATTTCATATCCTATTCAAAATTCAGCAGAGTTAATAGTTTTCAGGAATTCAGGATCAATGGGATTGTGGCATTTCATTAGATTATATCAAGTATGAAGGTATGCGATTAGCATTTAATCAAGAGCACCAAGCCCTATATGTACCCTAGTGTTGGTGGTGTTAATTGTTGAACTCCTTTGTCACGTGGCATGCTCTTAGCAAAAAATTACTTTTTCAATCGAGTGAAAATCATCGATCAAGCATGTTAAGCTTTTTCTACCATATTTTAAGTCTTGAATTAGGTAGTTTGATCAAAATTGGACAATGTTGACTAATATCCCTAGACAATCGAGGTAGAGGCAAAGGCTAGACAAGAGGAGAAGAATCTAGATTCTAGATGCTTGATGCATCTAAATGGTTGATGCTCGAAATTCGAATAATTAATCATTAATGTACAATGGATGTTATATCTATCTTGATTTATGCAAAAATATGCATGTTTTCATGTCTTCTACAACTAATTTGGTATTTGGGATGTTTGTTTTGAGTATAAATGCAAAAGAATATATATATATATATATATATATATAGCAGACACTTCCGCAGACGGTTCGATTCCTAGATTTTTGGAAAATGACGCTTTCGCGTCCCCGCTTCCAAAAAACGTCCCCGTTTCGTGCAACATTGGTTGAGACGGATATCAGGTTCTTCTTCACTCCAGGCACATATAGAACATCTGACACTTTCAGGGGAGGTTTGGGTCCCATATCAAATGTCAATGTCCCCACATCGACTGCTCTAACAATGCTGTCATCACCAAGTACTACCTCCATATCAGTATCACCCTCTGAAAGCTCTGAGAAGTACTCTCTGACTCCTGTCATGTGGTGGGAAGCGCCACTGTCAACATACCAAATGCTAGAAGATGCTCTGCTAGTAGCGAGGAATGCACACTCCCTCTGAACCTGTATGGCAAGTGATCTTGCACTAGTGGTTTGTCTTTCCCTTTCTTGTTCTTCTTCTTTGGACACATAACAACATAGTGTCCCAACTTTTGACAATTCCAACATTTGACTTTGGAATAGTCCTTCTCCTTGTTCTGCTGCTTGCCTTTACCTTTGCTTTTGCCTCCACTGTTGGAAGCTTGCTTCTTTGCTCTGCCCTTCTTGCCTCTTGCTAACAATGCCACATTGTCATCCTCCTCCACCTGTTTGGCTGCCCCAAGATGGTTATTTCTAATCTCCTTCTGAATGCAATCATCCCACAACCTCTCCCAATTGGGAAGGTTTTCCCGTGCAACAGTGCCATCCACAAAATTCTCCCAAGTCTTTGGAAGACCATTCAAAGCAATTCTCACCAACTCAGTGGGTGCAATGCTCTCACCTACGCCTGCCAACTCATCTCTAACTGAAGTGATGTTTGTGAGGTATGCTGTAGCACTATCAGTCTTAGCCATTTTAATGGCCTTCAATTTCTCTTTTAGGACCATTTTTCTATTTTCATTTGAGCTCCGGTAAAGACTGGTCAAGGTTGCCCACATCTCATGTGCATAAGTCTTTTCTCTCACATGAGGAATGCCATGTTCTTTGATTCCTTCCAGAATCAATCTTTTTGCCTTAGCATTCTTTTTGTTAAACTCTGCCAACTATACAGGGTCAGCAGGTACTACTACTGGGTTCTATGTGGTATTTACCATAATGCCCCAGACTTCTGCTTCTCAAAGATGCTCTGGATTCTTTCCTTCCATGCACTGTAGTTGTTCTGCCCATCCAACCTGTCTTCAACTATCAAACCTAAAGACATGTTTCATTGTCCTACCAAATTGAAAATTTCAAATCTGTGGTAAAGGTTTTTGTTTTCTGTGTAAAAATTAGCTTGTTGTAATTTTCACTTTGCTGTCCCAAACTGCACTTTTCAGCCAACCAAGCTCTGATACCATGAAGAAATTTCAACCCCCACTCCGGTTATTAGTTTTCCTTATCACTCCATGCATTTAGTTTTAAATCCAAGCATGATAAAAATTCTAAAATCTGGAAATGATAATATTTTTCTGAAAACACAAATTTAGAGATTTCACAACTGCTGAAATCGCTGAAATAAAACACATCAAAATTATGACAACCACATACAGAAAATAACACAGTGATTTTTGGTTAATGTGACTCTGGAAAAACCCTCTACAACTCTTGGGGAAAACTAGTTTGAGAGCTCTTCTTTATTTCTGAAAATGATTTTACAGAGAAACTAAAATACATAGTAAAAATTTCAGCAACCACAAATTACAACTTATCTCGATTTTCGTGCTTGAACTCCACCTTGGAAATTGTGCTAATCAGCAAATAGCCAAAACATAATTTTTTATAGCAATAAAATAGCATCAAATGTTGTATGGCCAGCCTCGAAAAATGTGCCCAGAACTTGTTGTCCCTCTTCATCGATTTTTGTGCCTTTCTCCTATTGTACGGTTTTTCCTTGGGATGCATGCCAATAAATGTTGTTGTTCAGATTTGCTGAAATGTTTTGTTGCTGCTCTCCTTCACTTCCTCACTGCTTAGAAATTTTCTCCTTGCTCTCTCTTCTCTTTCTCTTAAATGCTCATGAAAGAATGAATTGATCTTTTCCTCTTCTCTTCTCCTTTTATTCTCTAAATGACCTTTTGGGTTACCCTAAGATCTAATGGCTGAGATTCATTTAGATCTAGGGATGAGAATAAATATGCATTTAATCTTCACTTTTTATTTTTTAACTCACCCACTTAAATAAAGACCCACTTAGCCTTTTATTTCCATAGTCACTTTTTCACTTTCTAATTCTTCATTCACTTTAATAAAGTCACCTTTACAGTAGATTGTAACTTTACCACTTATAAAGTCACTTTTAAATTAGAATGTAACTTTACCACTTATAAAGTCACTTTTAAATTAAATTGTCTTTACCACTTATATAGTCACTTTAGGAGAAAAGTAAAAAATAAATTTGGACACTTTTCCGTAGGCCAAAGATCAAAGCCTTAGGGAACCACTTGTCCTCTGGTACTCAAATTTTAACAATTTTTTTCTTAAACTATATAAAAATATGATTAAATAATTATACTTTTTCTTATAACTATATAAATTTAAAATAAATATATAGTTATAACTTAATTCAATGTGATAAGTTAAGAAAAATGTTGTGACTTGAGGTATGCCGATCAATGGAGGTCGATAGAATAATAGTTGACAGGGGTGATGGCGGAAGGTAAAATAGGCTAGTATAGACAAAGTAGGCTATTGAGGGACACGACTGCAGTCACGGGGAGGGCTGAGGTTGGACGAGGACGCGTAGCGGACATGAATGCTAGAGAATGGAAGCACGATCAATACAAACAGGATGGTGGTGGTAGTTAGTAGAACAACACAACAACAGACGGAAAAGGATGCTGAGGATAGAAGCGGCGGTCAAGTGACAGGAATTGGTCGGTAGAATGGAATGAGGGGGCACAGTGAACGGAGCTGGTCGTAGTAACTGGGAGAGACAACAGTAGACAGGGTCTACAGAAGCCAGACAGAGTTGTAGCAGTAGAACTTAGACGATTTTTTGAGAAGGGAAAAATACGATGGGGGCACAACGGAATAGTGAGCTCTGAACAACGAGGAGCAGTGGACGAACAAGTTACTTGTGCAGCAGGTGTGGAGCTCGAATGACTTACGAAGCTCTAATACCACTGTAAGAAGTCAGAACGCCAATATGCAATTAATTCTGTAAGTAAATAAGTAGTTGTGTATTATTATTAAAAACTAAATGGTGATTACAATTCTTCATGGCGGTGTGCCTATACATGCATTGACTGGCCACAAAGATAAGTGGTCACGTCTTTTGAGCCTTTGCCTTTCATAATTAATAATCATTAATTAATTAAACTATTTATTTACTATTATTTTAATATTATTTAATTAATACATATGTTTTTGTGAATATTTTATTCATAACAAAGAGGTGAAGGAAGAATGATTTTTCAAGTATAGGGTGATCACCAAGGATCTAGGACCAACGCTTAGCAATTGGGAGGATTGGAGTAAAAATGGTCTTGATTTAGGAACTTTGCTCTTCAAGGAGACCTAAAGGCAGCTTCGCTAGCCCTAATGGAGGCAACTTCACAACTATTCTAGGAATTTATACTTCTTTGACAATAGTTAATGGAGTTTCAAGGATGCAATATGAAAAAATAATCTCTAGGAACATTCATTCATCATTATCTTTGAATAACACATGAAATGCTTCCAATAGCTTCAATGTTCTAACAAGTTCACATTAAATTAGGGCACATTAAAGACCGTGAAATATCATTCCACACATTAGATATTTACTAGGGCAAAAATATAGCATTAAATAACACTCACATGATAACGAAGAATATATCCATTCATCAACATGCCAAAAAGAAGCTCCAAGAGAGAAAACAAATTTTTCCAAATGTCAAAATGCATTAGATTCATTCAAATCACTCCACAAAATTTCAAGTCAAAAATCTCTAATGAGGTTAGTGGAAAATCCCAAAGTGTGATAATCCAAAGTGAGAGAGTCTCTCTTATTATACAAGTCTAATGAGTTTGAATTCTAAAAGAAGAAGCCCCTAACATAACAAATCATGTGAGATACAATTGGTTACAAACCAACCAAGATAGCTTAATCATTAATTATTGTTTAATTTTCCTTTTAGCCCATGTAATTAATGCAAAGTGCTCTGCAATGCTAATGTTGAGGCCTTATGTTCTAGGAATGAGGATGAGGGCCTCAAAAGTGATGAATAAGAGGGGGATGCCCTCTAAATGCTATAAAACATTAGCAAATCCAAAGTTGGGCTCATTGGGCTCCAATGAGTCTCATGGGTCTCCAAATGGCTCCATATCAAGTTGATGCTCCATCAATAAGGGCTAGAAGATGATACATGCCCTCCCATGTCTTCTCGGGAAACACAAAACCTCCTCTAGCCCCCCTGGATTAGCTGCCAAGTGTCGGGTGCAATGTGTAGCCAATTGGGCAACGTGCTCAAGTGCATCATCATCTTTGTATAACTAGGGCACAAACAAGCAATGTGGTGGTACTGAAGAAGCCCATGTTGATGCAATAAATGCTCTGCACGGCTGGAGGCCCATGGCTCTCAATGCTCACCCTACAAGTGCCATTATGATCCTCTGGAGGGCTTGGATCCCGTATAGGGAGGCCAAGTCCAAGATGAAGATCCATCTGCAATCTTGTATAAGATCCAATGCGTCTCCTCACCTTCTAGTACAATAATTCATTAGTGCAATTGAGTAAATAAGCTTGCTAATCAGGGGCAGAAATGGAGACTTCATAGTGGCATGCCCTTCCAAATGGGATTTAAACATGTACTAATGTTACTTGTTGATTTCTGGTAGCATTGGATGTGTTTTAAGTTTCAAAATTTGCAGCGAGGCTTAGACAAATGCATTTTCCAATACCCATAAATCATTTTGGGAAATTCTACCCGGAGACAATTTTATTAAAATAATTAATTATTTTTAATTGCCCCTTAGTCCAAACTTAGGAAATTAAAATAATTAATGGGTATTAATCTAAACTGTGGGGGAAATTTCTAGAAGAAGATGGAGATCGAGTCCAAATGATCTGAGCCATTGATTAGAATCTAATATGGGCTATTGGTTCTCAACTGGAGGATTATAAGGACATCGATGGGCACTTGGAGTACACATTGAAGGGAGATTAAAAGATCGAATTTCTGAAGTAGAGTAGCGACCAAAGAGAAATTCGAAGTGATCTTTTGTAGCGACGGACAAGGATAGTTTCGGTTGGAGATTTCTCTTGATCTGGGAATACTTAGCAGAGAAGGCAGAGAGAGATCCTAGAGAGGCAACGTAGTGGCTAAGCTAGCCAACATTGGTTGATGTAGAGCCTTGAGGAGGTCCAAAAAATTGCTGGAGGAAACGATATCAGAAGCTAGATTCTAGGGTGTGAGACTGGGAGGTGAAAATCAAAATTCCTGGGCAGCAAATCGATCAGCAGAAGGGGTGATGCTGTCCCTAGAGGCTGTGATGCTGGGCTAATGTAGAGGCAACTAGGGGTAGTCCATTTAGTGGCTGGATCTACCAGGATCTTCAGTGATAGTGTGAGGTAATCTCACTTATCTCTCTGTCAGTCATATTCTCTGTATTGGATAGGGAACAGGGCATCCAGAGATTGTATTTAGAATTACTATTACATAATAATAATGAAACCCTCAGCTATTGCACCAGTTTTCCGTAATGGGTTTTTCCGGGGACATTTGTCCAAAAATAACTGTGTAGATGTGTTGTGTATTTCTTTCTTGTTCAGTTTCTTGTTTCTGCATTTTATTTAAATGGTGAAGGTTGCGGTGTATTAAAAATGTTGGTGTTTACTATAGGAAACAATAAATAATTTTGTTTATTGATTTAACAAATAGGAGGAACTTAATGAGTTGCTGTAGTAGAAATTTGTGGCTTCCAAATTTTCACATGGTATCAGAGGTGCAGGTGAAACAATAGAGCAATGCCGGAAGAGCCCAACGCTGAAGGAGGAAGGGAGTTCAAAATTCCTACAGAGGCATCAGTTTGAATCCCCAAAGAGATTGTGTAGTTCAGGCCAGGCGGGCAAGATTTTCATGGCAAATCTCTCTCTGAGTGAGTCGATAGAGAGGTAGGATTTCCAAATCGGTCAGCGACAGAAGGAGCAACGCAGCAGTTGCTTCAGTGAAGAGGGGTTTCTGGTGTGACGCAGTTTTCTGCAGGCAGTGACCGAGTAGAAAGACGTCAGAGGGAAGAAGAGACACTTAAGGGAACTTCTTCCTCAGAGATTTCCTAGCTAGGGAATTCAAATTCTCATTTGTTGAGCAGTAGTAGGAGAGAGGAGGTCATTCGAATTTTTCGATTGGTAGAGATGGTAACCAGTGGGTAAAGAGATTAGGATAGGTTGGATGGGGCATCCAACTACGTGATTTGGAAGGCAAGGATGTCGTGCCTTCTAGATGAGCATTTTCTCAAGATCTACGTCGACAACATGTTAGCTGTGCCTGCGGATCCAGATCGGCTCAAAAAGTATAAAGGAGAAATGGTGAAGACAAAGAGAATGATTCTTGACATAGTGAAGGATCATGTAGTCTGTCACATTGCTGGCAGAGGGACCGCCAAGGAAATTTGGGATGCATTGTTGACATTGTATCAAGGATCTTTCGAGTAACGGAAGATGTACTTAGAGCAGAAGATGAGGTCCATGCAGATGCAAAATGGGTAACACATTGATCTGTTCCTTGCAAAGGTTCAGGAGACCTGAGATGAGCTAACAATTGTGGGGTCTACACCTTAGTCTTCCGAGATGGTAACACTGACCCTCAACTCAGTTTCAGAGGAGTGGCAAGTATTTGTCTAGTGCATCTTGGGCAGGGAAAACTTGTCGGATTGGGAAGGAGTGTGGGCAACTCTTAAGCAAGAGGAGCTAAGGAGAGACTTGGTCAAGTGCAAATTTGACGGAAGCAATTGTAGTGGGTCGAGGCCCAAGGAGGAGGATGAGAATGCAACCCTCGCATCTAAGGGGCAACAAGGGCAACGAAAGAAGGAGGACGTTTCGAGGATTAAATACTTCAGGTGTGGTGAATTCGGTCACTATGGAACACAATGTCCTCTCAAAAAGAAAGAAGAAGATGAGAAGCATGGTCCAAAGGCTGCACCTGCGAAGATCGAGGAGAAGGAGTTTTTCAAGACAACCCAGATACCTCCAGGAGGGAGGTGGGGTGATCTAGAGCTATAGTTCGAACAGATTGCAGATGGGCAGGATCCTTGAGGATCCCACCTCTCAGATCAATTCCTTGCTACGAGAGCCCAGATCAGAAGTAGCAGGATGGACCAGGTCAGTTGATGCAGAGGAGTGTCGGAGTGATAGTTGTAGTGGCTAGGAGCGCTAGAGACTGAGCAATGCAGAACTAGAGTTGACAGCAGTGCAGTTGGCACAGAGCAGAGGTCAGTAGTAGCGCAGAGACTTCAGAGGGTCAACGTAGAGACTAGCAATAGTCAGACTCCAGTAACGAGATGCATCATACTGAACACTTGTTTAGTAATTTGGGTTGTTTTTCCGTTGCTGATACAGTAGCAACAATAGTTGGAGAAGGTTGCAGTGCAGATGTAGTTTTGGCAGTGGTAGTACCATTAGCATCACAGATGCATAATTTGGGAGGGAGTTGTAGTACAGATGCAATGTTGGCAATGGTAGGACCAACAATAGTACAAATGCAACATTTGCGCATCAGTTGGTGGGCAGCAATGTCAGACATTAGCAACACAGAGGGAGATGTTACAGAGCAAGGTGATGCTTTAGCAGGTTGCATTACTATAGAACATTCCTTGCTAAGAGGGAGTGTTGATTTCTGGTAGCATCTGATGTGCTCTAAGTTTCAAAATTTGCAGGGAGGTTTAGACCAATGTTGCACGAAGCGGGAGCGAAGCGGAAGCGCGGAGCGCGGAAGCGTCATTTTCCAAAAATCTAGGAAG